>CAUYOR010088443.1:0-12740 GCA_963573925.1 Callimico goeldii
GTTTCCTGGATACAGCACACCGATGGGTTTTGGTTTTTTATCCAATTTGCCAGTCTGTGTCTTTTGATTGGTGCATTTAGCCCATTTACATTTAGGGTTAATATTGTTATGTGTGAATTTGCTACTGCCATTTTGATGCTAGCTGGCTGTTTTGCTCATTAGTTGATGTGGGTGCTTCATTTTGTTGACGCTCTTTAGCATTTGGTATGTTTTTAGAATGGCTGGTAGTGGGTGTTACTTTCTATGTATAGTGCCTCTTTCAGGAGCTCTTGTAAAGCAAGCCTGGTGGTGACAAAATCTCTGAGTACTTGCTTGTTCGCAAAGGATTTTATTTTTTCCTTCACTTATGAAGCTCAGTTTGGCTGGATATGAAATTCTGGGTTGAAAGTTATTTTCTTTAAGGATGTTGAATATTGGCCCCCACTCTCTTCTGGTTTGTAGAGTTTCTGTCAAGAGATCTGCTGTGAGTCTGATGGGCTTCCCTTTGTTGGTGACCCGACCTTTCTCTGTGGCTGCCCTTAGCATTTTCTGCTTCATTTCAACCCTGGTGAATCTGACGATTATGTGCCTTGGGGTTGCTCTTCTTGAGGAATATCTTTGTGGTGTTCTGTGTATTTCCTGGACTTGAATATTGGCCTGCCTTGCTAGGTTGGGGAAATTTTCCTGGATAATATCCTGAAGAGTATTTTCCAGCTTGGGTTCATTCTCTTCGTCAAATTCTGGTACACCTATCAAACGTAGGTTGGGTGTCTTCACCTAGTCTCACATTTCTTGGAGACTTTGTTCATTACTTTTTGCTCTTTTTTCTCGAATCTTGCCTTCTTGTTTTATCTCATTGAGTTGATCTTCGACTTCTGATATTCTTTCTTCTGCTTGGTCAATTTGGCTGTTGAAACTTGTGCATGCTTCGCGAAGTTCTTGTGTTGTGTTTTTCAGCTCCTTCAATTCATTCATATTCCTCTGTAAGTTGTCCATTCTTGTTATTCTTTCCTCGAATCTTTTTTCAAGGTTCTTAGTTTCTTTGCATTGAGTTAGAACATGTTCTTTTAGCTCACGGAAGTTTCTCATTATCCACCTTCTGAAGTCTGATTCTGTCATTTCATCACACTCATTCTCCGTCCAGCTTTGTTCCCTTGCTGCTGAGGAGTTTTGGTCCTTTGTAGGAGGCGAGGCATTTTGGTTTCCGGTGTTTTCCTCCTTTTTGCGCTGGTTTCTTCTCATCTTTGTGGATTTATGCACCTGTCGTCTGAGTAGTTGCTGACTTTTTGATTGCGTCTCTGAGTGGACGCCCAGATTGTTGATGATGTAGAATTTCTGTTACTTAGTTTTCCTTCTACCAGTCTAGCCCCTCCGCTGTACAACTGCTGCAGTCCACTCCAGGCCCTGCTTGTATGGGGTACTCCTGTAGCACCTGTGGAACAGTGAGGGATACTACCAGTTTCTTCTTCTGCTATTTTTGTCCCAGAATGATGCCCGCCAAATGTCAGTCTGCTCAGTCCTTTTTGAGGTGACTCTTTTGACATACAGGGGTCAGGTAGCTGCTTGAGGAGACGGACTGTACTTTATAGGAGCTCAAGTGCTGAGCTGTGAGCTCCGTTCTTCATTCAGTGCTGTTAGGCAGGTACGTTTAGGTCTGCTGCAGCAGAACTTATAAATCCCCTTTTTATTCCTCAGATGCTCTGTCTCGGGGAGTTAGGGCTTTCTTTATGAGTATCTGTTTCACTGTCCTGCCCAGCTAGGATGCAGTCTAGTCACTATTTTCCTGCTGAGGCTCTGTCCTGCTACCGCGGGGTCCGCCCTGTTGCCGTGGGCTCTGCCCTGCTGCTGTGGGCTCCGCCCTGCTGTCGTGGGCTGTGCTGTTACTGTGGGCTCCACCCTACTGTCTGGGCTCTGCCGTGTTGCCCTTGGGCTCTGCCCTGATGTTGTGGGCTTCACCCTGTTGGTGGAGTCTCTCTGTTATGGTGGGTTGCCTCAGCAATGGCAGGCTGCGTCAGCAATGGGAGTGTGCCTCAGTAGGCGCGGAATGCCTCGGTAGTGGCAGACGCCCCTCCCCCACTGAGCTGCACTGTCCTGGATTCAGCTGTGCCTGCAGTGAAACTCTCAATCCCAATCGTTTTGAATCGCCGTTTTGTTTGTCCCTGTGGGAGTGGGACCTGCCGAGCCTGATCACCTGGCTCCCTGCCTCAGAGCCCTTTTTCTCTCTCTTTTTTTAAGTTGAATGGTTGACTCTCTCCCAGGTGTTTTAGTCACCTGCTGAAAGGGCACCAGGATCTCTGTGATTTCCTGTGCAGTGACCCACTGCACTGGCTCAAATGTCACTTCTCGGGAATCTTCTGGTCTGGCTCTCTGTCCAAGTCCCTTTTAATCAGATGGATATGCTAATCTGCCATCCCAAATCTCAGATTGCCGGTTTAACAGGGCACCCAGACCAGCGCATTTTGTGCAGGGTGCTGCTGCACTGAGGCACCAGCCTAAATGGCCGCGCAAGCCGAGAGGGCTGTGCTGGCATCCCATGTCTCTCCTACACCTGGGAATTTCCCCGTTCTGTGGGCAACAAAGATCCATCTGGAAATGTGGCTAGGACTCACCCTCTGCGCCTTCACTGAGAGCTGCAATCCTGAGTTGTTCCTACCGCACCATCTTGGAAATTCCCCCTATTTATTTATTTTTCAGACAGAGTCTCGCTCTGTCACCAGGCGCCAAGCTGGAGTGCAGTGGCTGGATCTTGGCTCACTGCAACCTTCACTTCCCAGGTTCAAGCAATTCTTCTTCCTCAGCCTCCTGAGTAGCTGGAACTACAGATGCACGCCACCAAGCCTGGCTAATTTTTGTATTTTTAGTAGAGACGGGGTTTTACCATGTTGGCCAGGATGATCTCAGTCTCTTGACCTCGTGATCTGCCCACCTCAGTCTCCCAAAGTGCTGGGATTACAGGCATGAGCTACCGCACCAGACCTTATTTATTTATTTTTTAAGAGGCAGGGTCTCACTATGTTGCCCAGGCTGGTGTGCAGTGGCTATTCATGGGTGCAATCCCACTGCTGATCAGCACGGGAGTTTTAACATGCTCCATTTCTGACCTGGGCTGGTTCACCACTCCTTAGGCAACCTGGTGGTCACCCACTCCCAGGAGGTCACCATATTGATGCCGAACTTAGTGTGGCCCGATTGGTATAGCGCACTACAGCCCAGAACTCCTGAACTCAAGGGATTCTCCAGCCTCAGCCTCCTGAGTAGCTAGGACTACAGGCACTGGCCACCACGCCAGGTGGGAATATTTTCTTAAATTTATTTTACTTTAAGTTCTTGGATACATGTGCAGAAAGTGCAGGTTTGTTATACAGGTATACATGTGCCATGGTGGTTTGCTGCACCTATTGACTCATCCTTTAAGTTCCCTCCCCTCTGGAATACTTTTGAACTCATTCTAGAAGGTCAGTATTACCCTGATACCAAAACCAGAAGACACATCAACAAAAAAATTACAGGCCAATAACTCTGATGGATATTGATGCAAAATTCCTCAACAGAATACTAGCCACCTGAATTCAACACATTAAATCATTTATCATAACCAAGTGGGGTTTATCCCAGGAATGCAAGGATGGTTCAACATACACAAATCAATGTGATGCATCAAAACAACAAAATATAGGACAAAACCATATCATAATTTCAACTGTTGCTGAAAAGCATTTAACAAAATTCAACATCGTTTTATGGTAAAAATCCTCAAGAAAATGGGGTATAAAAGGAACATATTTCAACACAATAACAGCTGTATAAGACAGAGCCATAGCTAGTATAATACTGAATGTGAAAAAACTGAAAGCCTTTCTTCTAAGATCTGTACAAGACAAGGATGCACACTTTCACTACTGTTATTCAAATTAGTACCAGAAGTCCTAGCTAGAGCAATTAGATGAGAAATAAACTGGAAAGGAAGAAGTCAAATTATCCTTATTTGTAGATGATATGATTTTGTATTTTGAAAAACCTAAAGACTTTATGAAAAAATCTATTAGAACAGATCAACAAATTTATTAAATTTGTAGGATGAAAAGTCAACATATAATCAGTAGCATTTCTATATACCAACAGTGAAAAATCTGAAAAAGAAATCAAGAAAGTAATCCCATTTACAATACCTACAAGTAAATACCTAGGACTTAATCAAAGACGTGAAAGATCTCTACAATGAAAATTATAAAATATTGATTTAAAAAAATTGAAGAAGACACCAAAAAATGGAAAGATATTCCATGTCCATGGATTGGAAGAATCAATATTGTTAAAATGTTCATATTATCCAAAGCAATCTATGGATTCAATGCAATCCCTATCCAAATGTCAATGACATTCTTCAGAGAACTAGAAAAAAACTGTCCTAAAATTTATATGGAACCACAAAAGACCCAGAATAGCCAAAGCCATCCTGAGGAAAAAGAACAAAACTGGAGGAATTACACTGCCTGACTTCAAATTATGTTGCAGAGCCATAGTACCAAAACAGCATGGCACTGGCATAAAAACAAACATAACCCAATGGAACAGAGTAGGGAACCCAGGAATAAATTTGTGCATTTACAATGAACTTATTTTTAACAAAGACCCCAAGAACATTCAGTGGGGAAAAAAGATAGTCTCTTCAATATATGATACTGGCAAAGCTGCATATCTACATGCAGAAGAATCAAACTAGACACCTATCTCTCACCATACACAAACATCAAATCAAAATGGGTTAAATAATTAAATCTGAGATCTCAAACTGTGAAACCGCTACAAGAAAATATTGAACAAACTCTCTAGGTCATTGGACTGGGCAAAGATTTCTTGAGTATTAACCCACAAGCACAGGCAATCAAAGCAAAAATGGACAAATGGGATCACATCAAGTTAAGAAGTTTCTAAACCGCAAATGAAACAATCAACAAAGTGAAGAGAAAATCCACAAAATTTGAGAAAATATTTGCAAAGTACTCATCTGGCAAGAGATTAATAAGTGGAACATTTAAGGATCTCAAACAACTCTATAGAAAAAAATCTAATAATCCAACTAAAAATGAGTAAAACATCTGAACAGGCATTTCCCAAAAGAAGACATACAAAAGGCAAACAGGTATATGAAAATGTGATCAATATCATTGACCATCAGAGAAATGCAAATAAAAAGTACAATGAGATATCATGTCATCTCAGTTAAAATAGCTTTTCTCCAAAAGACAGGCAGTAACAAATGCTGGTGAGAATGTGGAGAAAGGGAAACTCTAATACACTGTTGGTGGGAATGTAAATTAGTACATTCACTATGGAGAACAGTTTGGAGGTTCTTCAAAAAACTAAAAATTGGGCTGGGCACAGTGGCTCACGCCTGTAATCCCAGCACTTTGGGAGGTTGAGGGGGGCAGATCACGAGGTCAAGAGATCGAGACCTTCCTGGCCAACATGGTGAAATCCCATCTCCACAAAAAATACAAAAAATTAGTGGGGTGTGGTGGTGGGCACCTGTAATCCCAGCTCCTCGGGAGGCTGAGGCAGGAGAATTGCTCAAACCTGGGAGGTTGCAGTGAGCCAAGATCCCGCCACTGCACTCCAGCCTGGTGACAGAGGGAGACTCCGTCTCAAAAAACAAATAAACAAAAAAACCTAAAACTAAAAATTGAGCTACCAATTGATTTAGCAATCCCACTGCTAAGTATATGCCCAAAAGAAAGGAAATCATTATATCAAAGAGATATTTGCACTCCTGTGTTTATTTGAGCTCTGGTCACAATAGGCAAGATTTGGAAGCAATCTTAGTGTCCATCAACAGATGAATGGATAGAGAAAATGTGGCTCATATACACAACGGAGTACTATTCAACTGCAAAAAAGAATGAGCCATAGAAAGGAATGTTGTTTTAGTCATAGGCAAGAAAGCATGGACTCGAGGTCATTAAGTTAAGTAAAACAAGCCAGGCACAGAAAGACAAACTTTACGTGTTCTCACTTATTGATGAAAGCTAAAAGTGAAAACAATTGAGCTCATGGAAATAAAGAGTAGAATGATGGTTACCAGAGGCTGGGAAGCATTGTGGTGGGGTTGGGGTAAGTGGGAATGGTTAATGGGTACAAAAAATATAGAAAGAATAAATAAGGTGGAGTCTTTTTTTTTTGACAGAGTTTTGCTCTTTTGCCCAGACTGTGGCACAATCTCAGCTCACTGCAACCTCCGCCCCACAGGTTCAAGCAATTCTCCTGCCTCAGCCTCCTGAGGAGCTAATTTTTGTATTTTTAGTAGACACGGGGTTTTGTCATGTTGGCCAGGCTAGTCTCAAACTCCTGACCTTAGGTGATCCACCTGCCTTGGCCTCCCAAAGTGCTGGGATTATAGGTGTGAGCCACAGATAGCACAACAGGGTGACTACTGTCAACAGTAATAATTTATTGTGCATGTAAACATAACTAAAAGTATATAATTGGATTGCCTGTAACACAAAGGGCAAATGCTTGTGGTGATGGATACCCCATTTACATGGATGTCATTATTACACATTGTATGACTGTATTAAAATATCTCATGTTTCCATAAATATATGCACCTATTTCTTTTCTTTCTTTCTTTTTTTTTTTAGGAATGGGATCTCGCGATGTTGCCCAGGCTGGAGTGCAGTGGCTATTCACAGGCGCAATCCCACTACTGATCAGTATGGGAGTTTTGACCTGCGCCATTTCCAACCTGAGCCGGTTCACCCCTCCTTAGGCAACCTGGTGGTCCCCTGCTCCCGGGAGGTCACCATATTGATGCCGAACTTAGTGCGGACACCCGATTGGAATAGCACACTATAGCCTAGAACTCTCCTGGGTTCAAGAGATCCTCCAGCCTCAGCCTCCTGAGTAGCTGGGACTACAGGCACACGCCACTGCACCCAGCAGATATATACACCTATTATGCACCTACAAAAAAATAAAAAGAAAAAAAGAAAAATCACACAAAAAATAACAAAGATAGGCACAGAAAAACAAACTTTGCATGCTCTCACTTATCTGTGGGAACGTAAGACAACTGAACACATGGAAATAAAAAGTAGAACAATGACTACCAGTGGCTGGGAAGGGCAGTGGTGGGGTGAGGTGTGCTGTTGGTTAATGGGTGCAAAAATATAATTAGGTAGAATGAATAAGATCTAGTATTTGATAGCACAACGGTAATTTGTAGCACATTTTAAACAATTCAAACAGTATAATTGGAACGTTTGTAACACAAAGAAAGGATAAATGTTTGAGTTGATGGATACCCCATTTACTCTGATGTGATTATTATGTATTGTATGCCTGTATCAAAACAAAACATCTCATGTACCCCATAAATACATTCACTTACTCTGTAGTATAAAAATTAAAGATAATTTTTTTTTAAGAGATGGGGTTTCTCCATGTTGGCCAGGCTGGTCTCGAACTCCTGACCTCAGGTGATCTGCCCATCTTGGCCCCCAAAGTGCTGGGATTACAGGCATGAGCCACTGCGCCCAGCCAAAGATAAAAATTTTTAAGGAGGAAAAGAAATTAGGGCTATTTACAAGGCATACATTAAAAACAAGAACCGTGGATTCTCAGTGGATGGGGAAAAAATGGACACAGCAGAGAGATAAAGAAAGGTAGAAAGATGAGTTAGTTCACCTAGCAATCTTGACGAGGTCTAAGAAGAGATGAAGTGAAGGCAGTGATGTATCAGGCTGGAAGGGGAGAAGGCTTTGGTACCACCGGAATATTTAAATAGGAAGTTTCTGAGGTAGAGAAGTTTCACGTTCTGATAAAACCCAGGATGTAACTAGGCATAGGTGACAGAGATGAGTGTAGAAAAAGGACATTAGAGATGAGATCATGGAAAGGAGAGACAAGTTATTGGACAGAATGAAAATTGAATTAATCTACAATGATGGCAGGAGTTGAGATGAAGAGAGCTGTTAGCCAAGTGCCAAGGTTATAAGTGTATGATAGGGTATATTATAGGTTGTAGGTGACAGCGATGAAGAGAGGCAGAGCCAAATGACCAGAGCATCAAAGGAACATGATCCTCTTCATAGTAGAAAGGCAGTATTGGTTGGCAGTAGCATTGTGGAGTCAGACACCATCTTTTTGTTTCCACCTTGGCCGGGTGTGGTGGCTCATACCAGTAATCCCAGCACTTTAGGAGGCTGAGATGGGCAGATCACCTAGGGTCAGGAGTTCAAGACCAGCCTGGCCAACATGGTGAAGCCCTGTCTCTACTAAAAATACAAAATTAGCTGGACATGGTGGCAGGCGCCTGTAATCCCCACTACTTGGGAGGCTGAGGCAGGAGAATTGCTTGAAACCAGGAAGTGGAGGCTGCAGTGAGCCGAGATCACGCCACTGCACACCAGCCTGGGCAACAGAGTGAGACTCCGTCTCAACAACAACAGCAACGAAGAATGAGCAGCCTCACTGTAGAGGGCTGCAGGAGAAGTAGGGTGATTGAAGATTGATAGGGTTGAGTTAAGGCAGGAAGAGCAAGTAACTTTCAGAGAAATTGAGAATGTAAAGGAGTTGTGCATCACAGAGCAGGATTTCAGGGAGTTTGTTGTACGGATCTGAGAGAGGAAGGTGAAGCTGTAGAGTAGTACATGAAGGGAGAGGAGGTCAAAGCATTAGGGAGAGAGGAAAAACAACAAAATGCATTGATCTGGGCAGTGACTAGGGAAAATAGGGATTGGAGGCAGGATAGAATTAGCTGGGTCACCAGGATGTCAAGGTAAGTTCTGTCCATAGGATAATGGACACTAACACTCAGAATTCTGTCCCAGACCGGTGGATAGACTCCCAAGTAAGCACAATAGACCATATATTTCTGGCTCCAGAAACTTCAAGGACCCTCACACTGTAAAGGTAGATGCAGCGGTGCTGCCTGAGTGCTCAGGAATTGCTGGGTCTGTGGGAGCGGAGAGGCTGCTGTACAGTCAGGTAGGTATCTAATTGGTGGAGAGTAGTGGGGTCGGGGATGGAGATCATTGTCGACAAGTGCGTGGCTCTGGAAGTTGGGTGCGGGGTTGGTGATGGAAATGTTTAAAGAAGTAACTTTAGGTTCAGAGAGTTTAAAGGATTTACCAAGGACACAGCTGGCAAGTGGCAGAGCTGAGACTCAAAATCAGATCACTGCTTATGAATCTGTAATTATTTCAAAATAAAAAGGTTTTTGTAAAGGTTAAAAGAATCAGAGCTATGTAGTTCTAAACCATTATGCTGACTTTTCAGACAGAAAAGAATGCCACAAAAGAACAAATATCAAACTGCCTTCAGTGGTTTCATTCCCAAATCTGAATGCTAGAAGATAGTGAAACAATTTCTAACATTGGCATATGGATGGCAGAGACCTTCAAAATAAAAATTGACAGGCCACCAACAAGGAAAACCCCCAAGCCTTGAGAACAGGGGCTTGTATATGACTTGACCCAGCATGGCAGGGAGTCTTTGTTCCTCTGGAAATCCCAGTGTTCAGGTGAAAGATGCCAGCCCCAGCCAGAGGTGGGCTGTTACAATCATACCTTCGCCTGTGGTCAATCATCTCCAGTGTTCCTCCTTGGACTGTCCCTGAAGGACAAGACAAGGAAAATCTGCCAGGAGGAAGAACCCAGGGAATCCGTATTTGCTGACAAACAAATTGTTTCTCTTCTAAGGTTGTAATCCAACAATTGATGACCATGAAATTCACTGTCCTGTCACTTATGTGTCCTGCAGGATGTAATCAATCCACTGACCAAGGGATGCTGAACTGAGGTCTCTCTCTCTCTCTGTCTGTCTCTCCTCCTCCTCCCACACAACCCTTCCCCTCCCTTCTTCTTTCTTTTTTAAAATTGGAGTTTCGTTGCGGTTGCACTATTTTTTCCTCCACCATTTTGATGGGCCAATCTTCTGAGTTTATCTCCCAGGGATTTCATTTATTTTGGTATAATTCGTATGGCATTAAGATGGTATGATTATCAGAAGACCCAAGGAGATTAGCGTCTTTCCCCGGACCACTGTCCTCACGCTCTATAAAATTCTAAATGGAGAGGTACGTGCAAAGGAAATGACAAATGAAAAATAAGATATACTTCCAAATGCCTGCCAGCTTGAGAGCATCTGCTCCTGTAATGACAGTGTCTCAGTCCTACCTCAAAGTGTCCTATGGTTATTTCTCCTTTTAAAGCCATCTCTCATGACCCCCTCCTGGTTGCTGTCTGCCCAGATGTTAGCCAGTATCCTAGACTCTTAATATTTTAAATAAATTTTACCTGTTTTTGAAATCTATGTTTGCATGATGCATCCTAGTTGTGTCTACAATAGATCATTTAATGTCATTATTACAGTTTTCCATCTTGCAATACACTTTTTTTTTGTTAAAAAGACATTTTTCAATGTAATGGGGCTTTAAAAAGTCATTTAGATGGGACAGGAAGTACCGGTAGTTGCTGATTTGATAAAGCAACATTACAAGCAATTATTTAAATTCTTTAGCAACACAGAAATGTCAATTGCAACATTATTACCAGGTCAAAAGATTATCAAGCAAGACAACCAATCAGAATTACAGGTTTCTTTTGGAGGCTATTCTCACAGGACATGGCAACAATTTCTCAAGGTTCTTTGGCTTCTTTGGAGATCCCGTTGTGCAAATGAAACTTCCAAGGCTAGATTCTTATGAAGAAAGAATCTATCAATTGATAACAACTACTGAAAACACAGAAGCCTCTATTTTGCACAGAGGAAAAAATACATCTTTGTGGAAGTTTTAAACCTAAAATTTTAGCAAGTCAGATATTTAAAATTGTTTGGGATGAAGAACAGTGACTCTTTACAGCTGCAGAAAAAAGGAGACAACTGCTTCGTCTGCTTCTGAGACTCTTTTTAAAAATAATATTTGTATTACAAAATAAGACATAGAAACAGAAAACCACATGGATCAAACGTATGACTTAATGAATTATTAAAAGGTGAAAAGTACCCAGGTATGAAATAGAACTTTGCCAGTCACCCAGGAAGCTCCTTCTATGTGCCACATCCCAATCATAGTCCCCACTACCCATAAAAAGTAACTACTATCCTGGTTTCTATACCAACTAATTTCTTGTAAGTTTATTGTAGTTTTTTTATCCCAATGTCAATTCCTTAGGCACTATAGTTGATATTGTCCAGAAATCCATGTATGTTTCCTTAATCTTTTTAATTTCTCACTGTTTAAATTTATACTAATAATATAAATACTGGAGATCTTAAAATATTTTTGACATATAATCTCTCCATTCTCCACTACCAATTTTTAAAAATAATCCTACAATATCTACATTGTCAGAGCACATAGCCTGCATAACATATTCTCTCCCTCATAACACATGTTGATTCTTAGTTCTGTAATAATTATACATTTCATGCTTACAACCAGTCCAATGCTTCGTTATAGACATATATCTGGTTATCTGGATCTGGTTATCTGCAACCGGTTCTTCGGTGGATTCTTCAGGAAGGGTTCATGGGAAAAATATTCCCTGAGTTCTTGCACATTGATAAGAGTTTTTCTTTGTTGTTTATACTTGAAAATCAGTTTTGTGGATATAATATCTTTATTTTAGTGGGTACCTAGTAGATGTATATGTTTATGAGGTACATAAGATTTATCTTTTCTTTTTGAGACAAGGTCTCACTCTGTCACCCAGACTAGAGTGTAGTGGTATGATCTCGACTCACCGCAACCTCTGCCTCCCAGGTTCAAGTGATTCTCCTGCCTCGGCCTCTTGAGTAGCTCGGATTACAGATGTGCACCACTACTGCCTGACTAATTTTTGCATTTTTAGTAGAGATGGAGTTCCACCATGTTGGCCAGGCTGGTCTCAAACTCCTGACCTCAAGTGATCCACCCACTACGGCCTCCCAAAGTGCTGGGATTACAGGTATAAGCCACTGCACCCGGCCTACATAAGATATTTTGACACAGGCGTGCAATGCATAATAATGACATCAGGGTAAATACGGTATCCATCACCTCATGCATTCACCCTTTGTGTTATAAACAATCCAATTATACTCTTTTAATTACTTTTAAATGCACGATTAAATTATTTTTGACTATAGTCACCCTGTTGTGCTATCAAATACTAGGTCTTATTTATTCTTTCCATGTTTTTTGTATATGTTAACCCTCCTCACTCCCCCTCACCTCCTCTACTATCTTTCCCAGCCTCTGGTAACCATCCTTCCACTCTCTATGTTCATGAGTTCAATTGTTTTAATTTAATTGTTTAATTGTTTTAAGTGACAACATGTCATGTTTGTCTTTCTGCACCTGGTTTATTTCACCTAACATAACGATCTCCAGTTCTATCTATGTTGTTGCAAATGACAGCATCTCATTCTTTCTTACTGCTAAAATAGTACTCCATTGTCTATATTTGACTCTTAGTTTAAAGCATAACTACATTCTGATTCCTTAACACTTTCACTGTTATCATGCTGATCTAATTCATCTCTTACTAGAATAATTTCAGCAGAAACCCAATTGTTCTCCTTCTGCCTTTGCTCATTTTTAGCCTTTTTCTTTTCTTTTTTTTTTTTAATTTTTTATTCATTTTAGGTTTTGGGGTACATGTGCAGAACATGCAAGACAGTTGCATAGGTACACACATGGCAGTGTGTTTTGCTTCCTTCCACCCCTTCACCCACATTTGGCATTTATCCCCAGGCTATCCCTCCCCGGCTCCCCCTCC
>CAUYOR010088444.1:0-50237 GCA_963573925.1 Callimico goeldii
ACAGCCTGGGGAGAAATGCCAAATGTGGGTGAAGGGGTGGAAGGAAGCAAAACACACTGCCATGTGTGTACCTATGCAACTGTCTTGCATGTTCTGCACATGTACCCCAAAACCTAAAATGCAATAAAAAATTAAAAAAGAAAGAAATAATTTTGAGAATTTGTATACCTAAATGACAGACTTGAATAGGAGGTGGAACAGAAATTTATTAGAGGTGACCATTAACTGTGGTGTGTTAGGAAGACTCCTCACTGAAATTTTCTCCACTATTTAATCCCATAATATAATCAGTTCTACCATTAGAAATTGAACTATTTTAGTTAAACCTTGCTATTTCCATGCCTCCTTTTGAAAATAAAATTAAACTGTATCATATCAATTTTCTAGCACTTTAATTGAAATGAATGTATTGGATGCCTTCTCCCTGCTTGAAGAGACAAGTCGGGTTGAGAAAAAGTGACAGATTAATATTTGTTGAATGTTGTCTATGGGCCATGAGCTCTGCTCTATATATTACACACATTACGCACATATTTTTATGTAATCCTCATAACAACACTATGAGTTAGATACTATTATATATACATTCACAGATGGGAAAACAGAAGTAGAGAGGAATTAACTAACTACTCAACGTACTTCAGTCAGTAATGCTAAAGACAGAGTTTTGAACTGTTTAAAATTCTGCTAACCAATTAATTATACAGTGTGATAGTATAATTTTGAAATTATGCTGGATTTGATCCTTTTTGGTAGGTAAGAGAGGGTAGTCAGCAAATGGGGAAAATGTGGGGCAAATTTTAAAACCAAATCATTCCCTTGAGTAGTTGACCATACAGAACTCTTTGAGAATATTAGGTACTCACACGTCATTGGAAATCTGCAGCATCTGTTGTCCTATTTACCTTAGGTTAAGAGATTTTCTTTTTCTTACTGTATCATGGGTAGCAATTAAAGTTAGCCCACAGTGGAACAAAACCCCACTATGGAAAAGACAGAATAACAGACCCTAAAAAATGTCTACATCCCAATCCCTAGAACCGGTGAATATGCTACTTTACATGGCAAATGAAAAAAGGGATTTTGTGGGTGTGATTACAGCCCTTGAAATTGGATAATTATTTTGAATTATCAGGTGGATTTCATCTAATTTCATAAATCCATGAAGTTTGAGAGTTTTTCCCAGCTGTGGTCAGACTGAGATGTGACTGTGGAAGAATGGTAGGAGAAGTGTAAAATTACTTGGTTTTAAGGTGAAGGAAAGGGGTACAAGCCACATAATATGAACAGACTCTAAAAGGTGAAAATTGCAAAGACATGGATTATCTCCTAGAGCATCCAGAAAATAATGCATCCAGGCTAACATGTTAATTATAGCTTAATAAGAAAGATTCTAGACTTCTGATCTGCAGAACTCTAAGATAATAAATATGTGTTGCTTTAAACTATTGAGTTTGTGGTAATTGGTTACAGTAGCAGTGGAAAACTAATACACTCCTCAAATAGCTGATGGCTTCTATCAGCTGAGGGGGTGGGAATAAACTATACGTTTTTAATAAAGATAGTAATTTATAGAGGTGAAATTAATGTAACATAAAATTAACGATTTTAAAGTGAACAATTCAGTGGCGTTTAGTACATTGACAGTGTTGCTCACCACTACCTCTATCTAGTTCAAGATATGTCCATCACTCCAAAGTAAAATCCCTTACCCATTAAGTAGTTTCTCCCTACTTTATTCTCTTCCTATCTAGCCCCTGGCAATCATCACTTTGCATTCTAACTTTATATATTTATCTATACTGAATATTTTATATAATGGAATCATGTAATATATGACTATTTGTGTCTGGCATTTTCCACTTAATATTAAGTTTTAGAGGTTCCTCAATGTTGTGACGTATTGGTATCTAATTATGTTTTATAACTGAATGTACAATTTGTTGTACATTCATCTACTGATGAGCATTTGATCTGTTTCCACCTTTTGGCTATTCTGAATAGTGAACACATATATGCATGTATTTTTGAATACCTATTTTCAAACCGTTTGGGCATGTACTGAGAATCAGAATTACGGAGTCATCCAGAAAATCTATGAAACCTAAAATTTAAGTAATTTTTGAGAAACTTCCAACCTGTTTCCAATAGTTAGAAATATTTATCATTCCACAAAGCCTTAGAAATGGAAATTCCATTCGACCCAGCAATCCCATTGCTGGGTATATATCCAAAGGACTATAAATCATTCTACTATAAGGACACATGCACACGAATGTTCATTGCAGCACTGTTTACAATAGCAAAGACCTGATTCCATATAATTTTTAAAAACTTTTTGTTATTCCGTAAATAATATCAATGGTAATTTAACGGGACTAACATTTGACTCTATAAGTTGCTTTAAAATGTATGGCAATTTTAATGATATTGATTCTTCCTATCCATGACCATGTAACTTTTTTCATTTATTTGTGTCATCTTTGATTTCTTTGAGGGGCATTTTATAATTTTCTTTGTAGCCATGTTTCTCCTCCTTTGTTGGCTGCATTCCTAGGTATTCTTTCAACAGAAATTACGTATGTTCACTTTTTAAATTAGGCTATAAAGACTCTGGATTCTGTCTTGGTTCCTCTCTCTCTCTCTCTCTCTCTCTCTCTCTCTCTCTCTCTCTCTGTCTGCCTCTCCGCTGTCTCTCATGTCTTTTTCTGAGGGAAACCATGACATGAGCAACCTTTTGGAGAAACTCACTTGGCAAACAACTGTAACCTTCTGGGGCCAGCAATCATGTGAGTGAGCCTGGACAGAGAACATCCGGCAACAGACGAACAACAGATGCAGCCCCAGCCAATAGCTTCACCACAATCTCATGAAAGACTCTGAGCCAGAACCACCCAGCTAAGTGGCTCACTGATTCCTGGCTCACATAAACTGTGAGACAGTAATTTTTAATTTGCTTTACTTTGCTAAGTTTTGGGGTAATTTATTGTACAGCAATAGCTAGAAAACAGAAAATATTTTAAATCTTTACAACAGATTTATGATCATCTAATAATAAATACAAATGTTGGAACCAATCAACTTTATTTTCCAAAACAAGATCATACTTCCCTCTGAGAAAGGGCCTGCAAGTTCTCTCAAACCTGTACTTTTCTCTGACTTAGTAAAACATGTCACCTCAGTGTAAGAACCTCTGACTTCAGGACAGAGGAGCCCACTGTTCACAGTTGAACAAGAGATAAATGCAGAATTCCGAAGCGTTGCTGTTGTCCTCTGCATACTAACTCATCCTACAAAGTTCTATAGATATAGAAATGGCAAATATCTTAATGTTATTCTGAACTCTGAATTTGAAGAAACATCTGCACTTTTCAAGAAAAAAGAAAAAGGTCTAATATTTATACTCAACCCTGATATATGTAGTTACCTTCCATTCAATTAAACTGTGGTAATCTAGGTACTATTTCAGACATATCAGACACCAACTGACAAAGGTTCCCTGGCAACAACATAGGCAAACGGACCTTGACAGAATCTGCTGACTTATGACAAGAAAAATTACTTCACTTATGTATTACTGAGTCTTAAAGACACCAATAGCAAAAAAGTCAGACCAGCTGAAGTTTCTAAGTATTCCACAATCATTACTCTCCTTCTCCTCTACAATAAAAGAAAGCTTTCAAATTTTTGCCTGGCACATGCCGAAGAGAGTAAAGATTACAGTGCCAACACTCTCTTACAGCAAGATTTATCCATGCATATGCATTCTAGCTAAAGTAATGTTAAGTGAAGTGATATGTATTACATCCAGAACACTTCCTTAAAGGAAAGTAGCAGGCCCTTTTTTTCTTTCCTGCATCCTGCTGGCTGAGGAGACTTGATGACTAGAGCCAGGTAGTCATGTTGCTCTACAAGTGGAAGCTACATGTTGAAATTTCTGGTATGAGAGAGTAGCAGCCTTGATGCCTGATGATCATTGCAATGATTTGAATGTGTCTCCTCCAAAATTCATGTTGAAACTTAACTGCCAATTTGGCAGTATTAAGAGATGCGGCCTTTAGGCTGTGATTAGGTCGTGAGGTTTCTGTCTTCATGCGTGAATTAGTGCCTTCACAAAAGGCTTAAGAAGGAAATTTGTTCCTTTCATCTTTTACACCACATGAGCACATAGCTTATCCCCTCTGAAGGAAAAGCAACAAGTCACCATCTTGAAAGCAGAAAGCAGTTCTCACTAGACACTGAACCTGCTGGTATTTTTATGTTGAACTTATCAGGCTCCAGAATTGTTAAGAAATACATTTCTCTTATTTATAATTACCTAGTCTGTGGTATTTCGTTGTAGCAGCAAAAGGCAGGGAGACAATCACAAACATATACCTGTACTTTTAAACAAGAAAGAAGTAAGTTCTATCATGCTTATGTCACTATTACCTGTGGACTTTTTATCACTCGTAAACAAACTTAATGCTAAATAACACACTTCTTTAGAATTAACGATCCTTGATCAAGAAATCCTCTGACCACAAATTTTCAGAATATTTTTATGGGTTCCTAAGTAATTTCTCCTTGATGGCACTCAGAATGATAGTACTATACCAAATAGATATTTTAATTTAGAAACCACAGAAGTTATTCAGAATAATTAAATCAGATGTGATATTAAAAAAAGAACATATTGGACTGAAATTATTTTTATAAAGGAAAGTCAAAGAATAAATGTAGGCTAATGCATTGAAAGATGTTATCACTATTACAAAATTTAATGTAAGTGACAAAATTTAATATGTTTCTACATCTTCAAATAATTCAAAATTATATTTAAAAACTTTAAAACATTGAATAATCATCTTATGTTTAATACTTAATCTATTATATATAAATATAAATAACAATTATATTTTGTGACATACTATCAAATAGACATGAGGAGTATTTCTAAAATATTATGCAGTGTACTACTTCTGTATGTTCTGTTTATATTCATGGGCTGAAATGCAATGTATTTTTATGTTTTAAAGGCAGACATTCAGAGAGGAGTTTCATTTGTATTTGGTCTATATATGTATCAGTCTTCACAGAATTTCAGTATAAAGTTAGAAATAATGTACTAGAAAGTTATTTTATTTTTAATTTATTTATTTTATTTCATTCCATTATTTTTCTATAAGTTACTGGGGTACAGGTGGTATTTGGTTACATGAGTAAGTTCTTTAGTGGTGATTTGTGAGAATTTGGTGCACCCATCACCCGAGTAGTATATACTGCACCCAATTTGTAGTCTTATGCCTCATCCTCCCCGACCCTTCCCCACAAGTTCCCAAAGTCCACTGTGTCATTCTTATGCCTTAGAGTCTTCATAGCTTAGCTCCCACATATCAGTGAAAACATACAATGTTTGGTTTCCATTCCTGAGTCACTTCACTTAGAATAACAGTCTCCAGTCTCATCCAGGTTACTGCAAATGCTATTAATTCATTCATTTTTATGGCTGCATAGTATGTGTGTGTATGTGTGTATATATATATATATTATATATATATATATATATAATATATATATATATGGAATATGTATGTGTGTATATATATATATGGAATATGCGTGTGTGTATGTGTATATATATATACACACATACACAGACACATGTTCCACAGTTTCTTTATCCATTCATTGATTGGTTGGGCATTTGGGTTTGTTCTATGATTTTGCTAGTGAGAATTGTACCACTCGAAATAAGCCTGTGCAAATAGCTTTTTCAAACAATGATTTCCTCTCCTCTGGGTATATACCCAGTAGTGACATTACTGGATCAAATGGTAATTTAAGGAATTAAGGAATCTCCATGCTGTTTTTCATAGTGGCTGTACTAGTTTACATTCCCACCAACAGTGTAGAAGTGTTCCCTGTTCAAAGCATCTAGCTAACCAACATCTACTCTTTTTTGATTTTTTGATTATGGCCATTCTTGTAGGAGTATGGTGGTATTGCATTGTGGTTTTGATTTGCATTTCCCTGATCATTAGTGATGTTGAGCATATTTTCATATGTTTGTTGCCCATTTGTCTATCTTCTTTTGAGAATTGTCTATTCATGTCCTTAGCCCACTTTTTGATGGGATTTTTTGTTTTTTGCTTACTAATTTGAGTTTGTTGCAGATTCTGGATATTAGTACTTTGTCAGATGTTTAGATTTTGAAGATTTTTCTCCCACTCCGTGGGTTATCCATTTACCCTGCTGACTGTTCCTTTTGCTGTGCAAAAGCAGTTTAGTTTAATTAGGTCCCAGCTATTTATCTTTTTTATTGCATTTGCTTTTGGGTTCTTGGTCATGAAATCCTTGCCTAAGCCAATGTCTAGAAAGATTTTTTCAATATTATCTTCTAGATTTTTTAGTTTCAGGGCTTAGGTTTAAGTCCTTTGTCCATTTTGAGTTGATTTTTGTATAAGGTGAGAGAAGAGGGTCCAGCTTAATTCTCCTACATGTGGCTAGCCAATCATCCCAGCACCATTTGTTGATACGTGTGTCCTTTCCCCAGTTTACGTTTTTGTTTACTTTGTCAAATGTCAGTTGGCCTTAAGTATTTGGGTTTATTTCCAGGTTCTCTATTCTGTTCCATTGGTCTATGTGCCTATTTTTATACCAGTATGATGCTGTTTGGGTGATTATGGCCTTATAATATAGTTTTAAATGAGGTAGTGTGATGCCTTCAGATTTGTTATTTTTGCTTAGCCTTGCTTTGGCTATGCAGGCTTTAATTTTTGTTTCATATTAATTTTAGAATTTTTTTCCTAATTCTATTAAGAATGATGGTGATGTTTTGATGGGGATTGTGTTGAGTATGTAGGTGACTTTTGGCAGTATACTCATTTTCACAATATTGGTTCTACTCATCCTTGAGCAGGGGATATGTTTCCATTTGTTTATGTCATCTATGATTTCTTTCAGCAGTGTTTCGTAATTTTCCTTGTAGGGGTCTTTCAACTCCTCGGTTAGGTATATTTCTAAGTGTTTCATTTTTTCTTTTTTTGCAGCTATAGTAAAGGGAGCTGAGTTCTTAATTTGATTCTCTCTTTGGTCACTGTTGCTCTGTAGAAGAGCTACTGATTTGTGTACATTAATCTTGTATCCAGAAACTTTGCTGAATTATTTTATCAGTTCTAGGGGCTTTCTGGAGGAGTACTTAGGGTTTTCAGGTAAATGATAATATTGTCAGAAAAAAATGACAGTTTGACTTCCTCTTTACTGATTTGGATGCCTTTTATTTCTTTCTCTTGTCTGATTTCTCTGGCTAGGACTTCCAGTACTATGTTGAAGAGGAGTGTTGAGTATCAGCATCCTTGTCTTGTTCCAGTTCTCAGAGGGAATGCTTTCAACTTTACTTTTCCCCATTCAGAATCATGTTGGCTGTGTGTTTGTCATAGGCAGCTTTTACTACATTAAGGTATGTTCCTTGTATGGTGATATTACTGAGAGTTTTAACTGTGAAGGAATGCTAGATTTTGTCGAATGCTTTTTCTGCACCTATTGAAGTGTTCATTTTTTTGAAAAAATTCAGTTTATATGGTGTATCACATTTATTAACTTGCATATGTTAAACCATCCCTGCATCCCTAGTATGAAACCCACTGGCTCATGATGGATTATCATTTTGATGTGTTGTTTTATTTGGTTACCTAGTAGTTTTCTAAGAATTTTAGTATCAGTGTTCATTAAGGATACTGTAGCTTTTTTATTTTTCAGTTATGTTCTTTTCTGGTTTTGGTAGTAGGGTGATGCTGGCTTCATAAAATGAATTAGGGAGGGCTCCTTCTTTCTCTGTCTTGTGGAAGTGTCAAAAGAAATCTTATCAATTCTTCTTTGAAAGTTGGACAGAATTCCACAGTGAATACATCTGGTCATAGACTTCGTATTTTTGGTCATTTTAAAATTACCATTTCAATCTCACTGCCTGTTATTGGTCAGCTGGGGTATCTAATTCTTCCTGATTTAAGCTAGAAGGGTTATATTTTTGCAGGAGTTTATCCATCTCTTCTAGGTTTTCTAGTTTATGTACATAAAGGTGTTCATATTAGCCTTGAATGATATTTTGTATACCAGTGACATCAGGTTGTAATATCTTTCGTTTCATTACTTAGTGAGGTTATTTGAATTTTGCCTCTTCTTTTCTTGGTTCATCTTATTAATGGTCTATCAATTTTATTTATCTTTTCAAAGAACCAGCTTTTTGTTTCATTAATTTTTTGTACTTATTTTTTTGTTTCAATTTCATTTAGTTCTGCTCTGCTGCCTCTAGCAGACTCACCTAACATATGAGAACTGACATAAACTTAAAAGGATGGAAAAAGGCATTTCATGCAAGTGGACATCAGAAATGAGCAGGGGTAGCTATTTGTATATCAGACAAAACAAATTTTAAAACAGCAACAGTTAAAAGAGACAAAGAGGGACATTATAGAATGGTAAAAGGCCCTGTCAACAGGAAAATGTCACAATCCTAAAGATACATGCACCTAACACTGGAGCTCCCAAAGTTATAAAACAATTACTAATAGACCTAAGTAATGTGATTGACAGCAACACAATAATAGCGGGGGACCTAATTACTCCAGTGACAGCACCAGACAGGTCATCAACACAGAAAGTCAACAAAGAAACAATGGATTTAAACTGTATCCTGGAACAAAGGGACTTAACTATATATATGAACATTTCATCTAACAATCACAAAATATACATTCTATTCAACAGCTCATGGAACTTTCTCCAAGATATACCATATGATAGGCCATAAAACAAGTCTCAATAAATTTAAGAAAATTGAAATTATGTTAATCACTCTCTCAGACCACAGTGCAATAAAACTAGAAATCAATTCTAAAAGGAAGCTTCAGACCCATGTGAATACATGGAAATTAAATAAGCTGCTTCCGAATGAGCATTGGGTAAACAACGACAACAAAAAAAAATCAAGATAGAAATTAGAAAATTCTTCAAATAAATGACAATAATTACACAACCTGTCAAAACCTCTGAGATACAGCAAAGGCAGTGCTAAGAGGAAAGTTCATATTCTTAAACACCTACATCAAAAAGGCTGAAAGCACAAACTGACATTCTAAGGTTACATCTCAAGGAAATAGAGAAACAAGAACAAACCAACAAACTCAACGGAAGAAAGAAAATTACCAGAAAGTTTTTTATTCACAAATTAAATATTAATAATATATGAATTCTATTAATCCTCATAAATTTTAAATATTCTATGATTATACTTCTGTAAGCTTGAGACACTAATCTACAAACTTTCCCAAATAGTGACCACAAGATTTAAATTAATTTAAAATTATCTTTACTACAATTCTTTTTTTGAAATGGAGTTTTGCTCTTGTTGGCCAGGCTGGAGTGCAGTGTTGTAATCTTGATTTGCTGTGGTGTGATCTTGCAACCTCCACCTTCTGGGTTCAAGTGATTCTCAGCCTCCTGAGTAGCCAGGATTACAGGCCTGCACCACCATGCCCAGCTAATTTTTGTATTTTTAGTAGAGCTAGGGTTTCACTGTGTTGGCCAGGCTGGTCTTGAACTCCTGACTTCAGGTGATCCTCCCACCCTCAGTCTCCTAAAATGTTGGGATCACAAGCATGAGCCACCACACCTGGCCTCTTTACTACAATTCTATAAAATATTACAAGTTTATAATTTTTAAAATAATTTTACAAATAAGAGGCATTACATATAAATAAAGAATATATCTTTCAAGTTCAAATACCACTCCTGACCTTCTCATAGTCCAACAGGTAGGGACATCCATATTTACACATTCTTTAAGTATATTGTATACTTATTATTAGTATATATGTATTAGTATATCTGCATATATTATATATATAATTAAAATTGCTTCATACATCTACATAGATTATACGTTCTACACATCTTTTTTCAACTTTATTTTTTACTCATTAGTATACTTCTGTGCTCTGTCTGTGTAGATCTAGATAGTTCATTATTTTAATCATTGTACAGTATTTTTATATGAATATACTACCTGTTATGTATCCATCATTATATTAGTGAAACTTTAGGTTGATTACAATATTTTCTACATAAAAAGATGCTGCAGTTAAAGGTTTAAAAATTTCATGATTGTTCCAATCTTATGTATCTGAGTAATGGATAAGTAGAGATTTCCCCAATGGTTTAGAGCAGCTTACTCTTATCACCATGAACAAATTGAAAGATATCTTTAGGAAATTAGAAAATTGAAGAAGAGTAATTTGTTCTCAGTGCTTTAAATAATGTAGTAAATCAAGCCAGGTGGTAAATGTCATGAAAATCTGTTTTAAATATGCTAGTGATTTCTAAGTGAGTAACAAATTAACTCCAAACCCCAAAGAGCTGCAATAAAACATGAGAAAGAAAGGCAGCTTTCTGGAGTACCACAGTGTGTCTGGACATAGATGTAATATATCTCACTTGAAAGCTAAGGAGTTTATATTTAGAAGTGCTGTCATCTAGAGTAAGATTTTAAAATTTTTGTGAGATGTTTGGCAATGTACATAGCTGCATCTCATTTTTCTTACTGATAAATGACTGAGACAAAGGGACTGTACTGCAGACTTTCAAAGATACTATTTCTCTTTTTTAAAAAAACATATCTTGGCATTATTTTTATTTTTTTTATTATACTTTAAGTTCTGGGTACATGTGCAGATTGTGCAGGTTGGATGCAGCAAACCATGATGGCACATGTATATGTATGTAACAGCCCTGCACGATCTGTACATACTATTTCTATTGTTTGGCAAGTGGGTCCAATTGGTTGTCAGGAATGCTACCCAATTATGTCTCAGGAACATCACGCAGATTTTCCAAAAAGAAACATACAGTCCTATTTTCAAGTAAGAGAATCTGATAAAAATTACCGTATGTTCTACAATTTAAACACAAAAAGTAAGTCGTATGCTTTTCTAGAAGTCTAAAAGTCAAACTTACTATTCCATTGTGGTCTCTTTTGACTTACATATTTTATGGTGAGATGAATATGGAATAAAGCAATTCCTTTAAATAAAGATTGAAAACATGAGATATGAAATAATTTGAATTTTTTAAACCTTACAGTAAGCACATGTTGAATGTTTGTCCTCAATAACTACAATTTAAAATCCATTCCCTAAACTGGTCTTCAGTCAAAATTGTCATTTTGTTACTAATATTGATATTAAAGCTATTAATGTATGGTTCATGGGCTCCTTAAGCTCTTCTCCTGTCCACGGCCACGGATCCCCATACAAAACCTATATTTTAGTTCACCCACCAGTTGAATAAACAATTTAGGTTGTATGTACACATGTATACAACTACATCTATATGTTTCTGTGCATACATATGTATGTCAATATATTACACATATGTATGTTTCTAGGAATATTCCTGAGTCACTTCCAGATTTTAGTATGAAATTATAGCAAAATGAAAATGTTCAATACAGGATTAGAAAAAATACTGACAACTTTGAAAATAGTTAGCATTCAGTAGTCTTTTCTACTCCTACAAACTAATAAGATGAAGTCAGATAATGTAATAAAATAGTAAGTAAGCAAAATCTATAAATAAGTAATTTACAGAAGAGTAAATGTGAATGGAAAGAAAACATTGGAAAAGATGTATAATTTCAATAGTTTGGGTAAAAATGTTAACAGCCATTATTAACTCTAACAGAATCTGGGATCTATTTCTGAATTTACATTCCCTAAACACAGCTCTCCAAATTTAAAGATATAAAATAAATGTTCAATGTTAACTGTTCAATTGGTACCTGCTTATCAGAATGGTTTATTGTGAAATTCCTCCAGACAACTTGCCTCTGTGCTGCCAGTGATAAATGTTGACAGCCTGGAAAGGCTAAATGCCAAGCAAAGTATAAAATAAGCACTAGAAATAGTAGGAGAATTTTCTATTTCAACTTCATTTTATACAACTAAGGCCGTGGAGACTAGGTGGAAATGACTTGAAACTGCCCCTGAACTGTTGCCAGAAATCTTGATACAAATATTGTATGGCCAGGTGCTGTATTGACATTTTGTGCTGCTAAAACTAATAAAACTGATGTTGAGATCATACTGAGAGTATTTACATACTTACAAACCTAAAACAAATGTATATTGATCCAATGCCTCACATGTAGCAATCAGAGAAGAACATTAAAACAACAATGAAGTACACTTTTAAAGAAAAGATATAAATCAGTTACTTTCAGGTATTAATATGAATTTAAGGGTGAAAAAACTCATATATTGATGGCACAACCACTTTAAAGAGAAATACCTAATGAAGTTCAAGGAAAACCCACACAATTTCACTTCTAGGCATATATCTGAGAGTAGCAGTTTCCAAAGCCTACTGTTTTTTGGACACCTAAGGAGCTATATAGGGATAAGTGTACATACACATACACGCAGATCTGCTGCTTAGAGATTAATTTGGGTTCCAGTTCTGGCACTAACATATTCTTTAAACATGTTAGATGATTGTAATATATAGCAACAGTTAAAAAAACAACTTCAATATAAATATTTTCCTACATGCACAAGAAGAAAATTATATCATTCACTGAGTAATATTTGTAATGCCCCTCCAAATGGAAAACATACCAAAGTCCATCTATAATTCAATGTATAAATTCTTCGTGACATTTAAACCATAAAACACCTAATATAAGGCAAAATTAATGGACTAATATATTGGTATCAACATGGATAAATCTCAAACTAACTTTGAATATTAAAGAAAAATAATTATAAAATTATTTGTATAAAAATTTGAGTAGATGAACAATATGCCAACTTTTATGGCTACCTATAGGAAGTAAAAGAATAAAATCATGAAATAATGCCTATACTTCAAATTTCTTCTGGTAGTTGATTCAAAGGTACTAGGAAAGGGGAAGTTCAAACAGGTAAATATAGTAGAATTCAACTTTATCTGCTTTGCTTTATAGTTTAAAAAGAGTTATAAGATAAATATAAAAATATGTTTATATATGTATTATTCATAATAAATAGGCAGTTGGAATACAAGTTTTTAATTTTTCTATGATTTAAAAATATTATTTGTTAAATAGTTCTTATAGGGAATTTTAGATAATATACATAATACTTTTTACTCCAGGAGGGGAGCTTAATTCTTCCTTTTATTTTTTGAAGGTATGCTAGGTTTTATTTCAAGGAATAAGTAGGACTAGGAAATACTTTTTTTTAACAGAGAAACATGGTGAACACTATATTATGCAAGTGAAAAAGGTTAACATCACCTGTCACAGTATGTGGGTATCATGTATCTATGACATAAAGTGAGAGGAAGGGCACTTCAACTATTGGATATTTTTCCCCAAGTCAACAAATGTAGTCTAATTATGACAAAAACATCACACAAGTCCAGATTAGAGAACATTCTATAGAATACTTAACCATGACTCTTGAAGACTTATAACTGTAAAAACTACAGTTCACTCCCCCTCCCACCGCCCCACCCTGCTATAAGGTGGTATATTAGAGGCTTTTAGTGTGACTCAGCCACTTGGAAACAGCAAAAGAGTGCATAAATATTGATTCTATTAACTTTAATTCAAAAAAGAAAATGGGAATCCATCAAACTGAAAGACATCCCAAACCCAAGGGAGGAGAATGCAGGCAAGCAGGCCCCATGAAAGCATCCAGCCCAGTATGTGAAAGAGGCACACAGACTCCATCTGTGACTCACTTGCTACCAGGTATTTAAGCAGTCCAGGCTCAGGGAGAGTAATTTGTTTCTCCTAAGCCCTGAAACTAACCTGGGAAGAGTCTTGGAGACACAAAGAAAAAAAAAACCATATATGCAATATATGTGTATCTATCTATCTATCTATCTATCTATCTATCTATCATCTGTCTATCTATCTACACACACACACACACACACACACACACACACACACACACACACAGCATAGGAAAAGCTGCAGGCATTGTTCCATACGCAAAACTCAGAGTAGGACACCATTTTTAATCCAAACACAGTCAGTCATTCTTTGGTGATCCAATAGTGTGGCCACACAAGAATTTTAGTCTCAAGCCAGATATTGGAGCACCTGTATGGACTCATTTAGGTGCCTCCACAGCCAGAACTGTAAAATATTCTTCAACAGCAGAAGCTAGAATTGTCCTTTCCCCTGTTCCAGGCCTGTGGCAGAGGAGAACTGCTGCAACTGTGGTTTCTCTTAGGCAGTGAGACTTGCAGCCAGGGCCAGCTTAGCAACTTAGAACCAGACTGTGTGTATCATATATGGGTGCCCCAGAATTGAGATCATAGTGCAACAGGGCCCTCTGCTCCATGACCAGGTAGCTCTCTGGGCAGTCAGAGCATCTACTGGCCTATATAAGAATCCAAGTTGCCCCACCCTTCCTGTGAAGAGACCTTGGTGCATCCAGGCCCTCTTTGCTTCAAGTCCAGGCGTATTTCTAGGCATTTGGAGGGACCACTTGCTTGGGTTAGCAGCCTGAGTCACCCCACACTTCCTGTGCAGAGATCTGGATGCAGGGAGCACATCTCTGCTTTACATATAGATATATGTAAAGGCATTGGGAGCACTTTGTATCCTGTACTGACAGCCTGAGCTGCCCTACTATTTCTGCACAGAGATCATAGTGCCATCTCCAGGCATTTGGAACATCTGCTCACCTGGACCAGCATCCTGAGATGACCTACCTTTCCTGTGCAGAGATCTGGTTGCAGGAAGGCCCTCTCTGCTTCATGCCTAGGCTGACTTGTAGGCATTCAGATCACCTGCTTTCCTGAATTAATAGCCTGAGTCTTCTACCATTCTTGTGCAAAAACTGTGGTGTAGTTGAACACTCTGTGCCCCATGTCCAGGCATATCTCCAGATACTTGGAGGACACACCCTCTTGGATTAGCAGCCTGAGTCACCCCTCCCTTTCTGTGCAGAGATCTGGGTGCAGAGAGGCCTTGTCTATATTATGCTCAAACATATCTCCATCTCCAGACATTCAGAGCACATGCTTGCCCATATTGACTGCCTGAGCTGCTCAAACTTTCTGTACAGAGACTGAGGTGCAGTGTGCCCTTTCCTGCTTCACACACAGGCAGGTCTCCAGGCATTTGAAGAAGCTTCTCACCTGGATTAGGAAACTGAGTCTCTCACCCTTCCTGTGCAAAGATTCAGGAAGAGGGAAGCCCTCTCTGTTCCATGGTCAGGCATTTCTCTGGGCATTCAGAACACCTGCTCAATTGAATAAGAAGAAGCTAGAATTGTCCTTTCCCCTGTTCCAGGCCTTTTTTTCTGCCAAAAAAAGATTCATAAGCGAAGAATAAATAAAATATTTTCCAGACCAGAAAGCAATAAAAGAAATTATTAGCAGTAGACCATCCTCACAAGAGATATTTAAGTGAGTCCTAAAAATGGAAAGAAAAAAAACAATACCTGCTACCACAAAAACACATGTAAGTACATATCCTATAGACCCTATAAAGCAATGAGACAATAGAAACTACAAAGCAACCAGCTCACAGCTGCAAAATGGGATCAAAACCTCACACATTTATATTAATCTTGAATAAAAGTGGTCTAAATACCCCACTGAAAAAGGCAGAATGACAAGCTATATAAAATACAATATTCATTTGTCTGCTGTCAAAAATGACCCATCTCACATGTAGAAATATCCATAGGCTCAAAGTAAATTTTGGAGAAAGATCTATCATATACCAAAAACAAACAAACAAACAAAAAAAAAAACAGAAACGAAAAACAAACCTGGGGTTACTATTTGTATATAAGATAAAATAGATGTTAAACAAACAGTAAAAAAAGGACACAAATGGCAATACAGAATGGTAATGGGTTTACCAGTAAAACTTAACTATCCTGATATACAAGGAGCCAGCATTAGAGCACTCAGATTCATAAAGCAAGTGTTTCTAGATATGTGAAAAGATACAGACAGCCACACAACAATAGTGAGAATACATCAACACTCCATGGATGGCTTCAAACAGATTTTTGAGGCAGAATATTAAGAAAAAGGAAATTCTGGAATTAACACTTGACCAATTTTTCCTAAGAGACATTTTACAGAATACTCTACCTATCAACCACAGAATATGCAATCTTCTCATCTGCACATAGAAAATACTCTAAGATCAACTACATGCTCAGACATAAAGCAAGTATCAGTAAATTAAAAAAAAATGAAATCATACCAACCACACTCTCAGATCACAATGAAATATGAATGGAAATCAATGCCAAGAAGATCTCTCAATACAATGCAATAACATAAAAACTAAGCAACCCGCTCCTGAATAACTTTTCTGTAAATAACAAAATTAACAAAGAAATAAAAAATTCTTTGAAATAGATGAAAACAGAGACAAAATATGCCAAAATCTTTGGAATGCAGCAAAAGCAATGTTGAAGGAAATCTTATACTGCTAAACACCTACTTCAACAAGTTCAAAGTATCAATCTAACATTACACACAGAGCAATTAGAAAAATAAAAACAAACTAACCTCTAAGCTAGCAGAAGCAAAGAAATAACTAAAATCAGAGCTGAACTGAACAAAATTGCAACCACAAAATGAAAACAAATAATTAACAAAACCAAACGTGGGTTCTTTCATAGACCAGAAAGATTGACAGATCACTAACTAGATTAACAAAGAAAACAGAAGAGAAATGTAAAGAACAATCAGAAACCACAAAAGTAGCATTAAAACAATTCCCACAGAATACAAAAGATCCTCTGAGATGATTATGAACACCTCGACTCAAACAAACTAGAAAGCCTAGAGGAAATGGATAAATTCCTGGAAACACTCTATCTTCCAAGATTGAATCAAGAAGAAATGAAAGCCTGAACAGAATTCATTAATGAATTCTGAAACGGAATCATAATTAAAAAAAAAAAACACTCTACAAACCAAAAAACAAAAACAAAAGCAAAACCACACTAATATACAGACCAGATGGATTCACAGCCAAATTCTATAAGACATGCAAAGAAGAGGTGGTAACAATTTTACTGAAGAAAAGCAAGGAGAAAGGACTCCTTTCTAACTCATTCTGTAAAGCTAGCATCAATCTACTACCAAAACCTGCTAAAGATACAACAGAAATAACACGAAAAAAGAAAACCACAGGCCAATATACTTGATGAACATAGATAAAAATTCCTCAACCATGTAATATCAAACCAAATGCTATCAAATTTACTATCAAAACCAAAGCATATCAAAAAGTTAATTCACCAAGATGAAGTAGAATTCATTTCTGGGATGACAGGATGGTTCAACATACACAAATCAATAAATGTGATTTATGACGTAAACTGAATCTAAACTACAAACCATTTTTTCATCTCAATAGATGCATAAAAAGCATTCAACAAAACCCAACATTCCTTCATGATAAAAGAGTTCTCATTAAACTAGGTATCAAGAGAACATAGCTCAAAATTAAAACAGCCATCTATGCAAACCCACATAGATGGGTTTGCATCACATCATGCAAATTCAGCTCACATCCTACTGAATAGACAAAAGCTAGAAGCACTCCCCTTAAGAATAGGAACAATACAAGGATGCCCACTCTCAACTATCCTGTTTAACATTGTACTGAAAGTCCTAGCCAGAGCAATCAGACAAGAGAAAAAAAAAAATAGGAAAAGTAAAAGTGAAATTATCTCTCTTCATTGATGATATGATTCTGTGCCTAGAAAACCCTAAAAACTCTACCAAATGGCTTATTACTCTAATACATTTCAGTTAAGTTTCAGGATACAAAAGAAATGGAGAAAAATCAGTGTTATTTCTATATAAAAATAATGTTCAAGCTGAGAGTCAAATCAAAGATGCAGTTTTATTTACCATAGCCACAAAAAATAATGAAATAAATAGGAATACATTTAACCAAGAAGGTGAGAATCTCTGCATGAAGAACTACAAAACACTGCTGAAAGAGTATTCCATAGATGACACAAACAAACGGAAAACATTTTATACTAATGGATTGGAAAATTCAGTATCATTAAAATGGCCATACTGTCCAAAGCAATCTACACATTCAATGCTAGTCCTAACAAACTACCAATGACAGTTTGTACAAAATTAGAAAAAAAAGATTCTAAAATTCATGTGGAACCAAAAAGATAAATAGCCAAAGCTGTCCTAAGAAAAAAGAACAAACTCAGAGGTATAATAATACCCAATATCAAAGTATATAACAAACAGCACGGTACTGATACTGATACAGACAAAGAGACAAATAGAATAGAAAAGAGAATCCAAAAGTAAAGCCATGCACCTACAAACATCTAATCTTCCACAAATTTAATAAAAATATGTAATAGGAAAAGAACTCCCTGAACACTTGATGGGATGACTTGCCTGCTGAGAGTAGCTACTCACTGAAGGTCTCTTCTGAGCTGTTCTACTGCTCAATAAACTCCTCTTCACCATGTTCACACTCCATTTGTCCACATACCTCATTCTTCCGGGGTATAGAAAAATAAATCAGGACCCGCTGAATGATAGGACTAAAAGAGCTGTCATAAAAACAGTACTGAAACACGTTCCCATTGCTCACCACATAGCTTTGAAGATGGAGGAAATGGCCATGAGTCAAGGAACATAGATGGTCCCTAGAAGCTAGCAATGGCAAGAAAACAGATTTTTCCCTAGAGCCTCCTGAAAGAATGCATCCTTGACAACCCATTTTAGACTTTTGAACTCAGAGTTGTAAAATAATCAATTTCTTTCTTTCTTTTATTTATTTTTGTACTTTAGGTTATGGGGTATGTGTACAGATCATGCAGGGTTGTTGCATAGGTACATACATGACAAGGTGGTTTTCTGCCTCCATCCTCAGATCATCAATATCTGGCATTTCTCCCCATGTTATCTTGTCCCACCCTCCCCCCCCTTGTTGTTCTCCCCTAGCCTCCCACAACTGACCCCAGTGTGTGATGCTCTTCTCCCTGTATCCATATGTTCTCATTGTTTGACACTCACCTATGAGTGAGAATATGCAGTGTTTGATTTTCTGTTCTTGTGTCAGTTTGCTGAGAATGATGGTTTCCAGATTCATTCATGTCCCTACAAAGGACATGAACTCATCATTTTTTATAGCTGTGTAGTATTTCATGGTGTATATGTGCCATAATCTCTTTGTCCAGTCTAACATTGGTGAGCATTTGGGTTGGGTCAAGGTATTTGCTATTGGAAACAGTGCCACAATGAATATACGTGTGCAGGTGTCTTTATAATAGAACAATTTATAATACTTCTAGTATATACCCAGTAATGGTATTACCGGGTCGAATGAAATTTTTTTTCTAGATCTGTAAGGCATCACCACACTGTCTTCCACAATGGTTGAACTAATTTACACTCCCACGAGTGGTGTAAAATTGTTCCTGTTTCTCCACATCCTCTCCAGCATCGGTTGTCTCCAGATTTTTTAATGATCACCATTCTAACTGGCGTGAGATGGTATCTCAATGTGGTTTTGATTTGCATTTCTCTAATGATCAGTGATGAGCATTTTTTCATGTGTTTCTTGGCCTCATATATGTATTCTTTTGAAAAGTGCCTGTTCATATCCTTCACCCACTTTTGAATGTTTTTTTTTTCTTGTAAATCTGTTTTAGTTCTTTGTAGATACTGGATATTAGTCCTTTGTCAGATTGGTAGATTACAAAAATTTTTCCCGTTCTGTTGGTTGACAGTTTGCTCTAATGATTGTTTCTTTTGCTGTACAGAAGTTCTGAAGTTTAATTAGATCCCCTTTGTCTATTTTGACTTTTGTTGCCATGCTTTTGGTGTTTTAGTCATGAAGTCATTGCCTATGCCTATGTCCTGAATGGTATTGCCTAGGTTTTCTTCTAGGGTTTTGATGGTGTTAGGTCTTTTGTTTAAATGTTTAATCCTTCTGGAGTTCATTTTAGTGTAAGGTAACAGGAAGGGGTTCAGTTTCTGCTTTCTGCCTATTGCTAGTCAGTTTTCTGAACACCATTTATTAAACAGGGAATCCTTTCCCCATTGCTTGTTTTTGACAGGTTTGTCAAAGATCAGATAGTTGTAGATGTGTGCCATTGCATCGATGGCCTCTGTTCTGTTCCATTCCATTGGTCTATATCTCTGTTTTGGTACCAGGATTATGCTCTTTTGATTACAGTGGCCTTGTAGTATAGTTTGAAGTCAGGTAGCGTGATACCTCCAGCTTTGTTCTTTTTGCTTAGGACTGTCTTGGCTATGGGGGCTCTCTTTTGGTTCCATATGAAGTTTTAAGTTATTTTTTTTCCAGTTCTGTGAAGAAGGTCATTGGTAACTTGATGGGGATAGTTCTCAATCTACAAATTTCTTTGGGCAGAATGGCCATTTTCATGATTGATTCTTCCTAACCATGAGCATGGAATGTTTTTCCATCTGTTTGCATCTTCTCTTATTTTGTTGAGCAGTGTTTGGTAGTTCTCCTTGAAGAGGTCCTTTAAATCCTTTATTAGTTATATTCCTAGATATTTTATTCTCTTTGCAGCAATTGTGAATGGGAGTTTGCTTTAGATTTGGCTCTCTTTTAGTCTATTATTGATGTATTGGAATGCTTGTGATTTCTGCACTTTGATTTTGTATCCTGAGCCTTTGCTGAAGTTGCTTATCAAAGGAGATTTTGGGCTGAGATTATGGGGTCTTCTAAATATACAATCATGACTCTGCAAATAGACACAATTTCACTTTCTCATTTCCTAATTGGATACTTTTTATTTCTTTTTCTTGCCTGTTTGCTCTGGCTAGAACTTCCAATACTATATTGAATAGGAGTGGTGAGAGAGGACATCTTTGTCTAGTGCCTGATTTCAAAGGGAATGCTTCCAATTTGTGCCCATTCAGTATGATATTGGCTGTTGTTTTGTCATAAATAGCTTTTATTATTTTGTGATTCGTTTATCAAAATTGGAAGAGTTGCATTAGCAAGACCAGAAAAACTAAAAAGTAGCAGAAAACAGGAAATTAAGATCAGAGCAGAACTGAAAGAGATAGACACACACACACACACACACACACACACACACACACACACACACCTTCAAAAACCAATAAATTCAGGAGCTTGTTTTTTGAAAAGATTAACAAAATAGACCACTAGCAATACTAATAAAAAAGGAAAGAGAGAAGAACCAAATAGACGCAATAAAAAATGATAAAGGGGATATCACCACTAACTCCACAGAAATACAAACTGCCATCAGAGATTACTACAAACAAGTATATGCACACAAACCAATAAATCTGGAAGAAACAGGTAAATTCCTGGACACTTGCACTCTCTCAAGACTAAACCAGGAAGAATTTGAAACCCTTAATAGACCAATAACAAGGATTGAAGTTGAGGCAGCAATGAATAACCTACCAACCAAAAAAAGTTCAGGTTCAGACAGGTTTACTGAATTATACTATACAAAGAGGAGCTGGTACCATTCCTTCTGAAATTATTCCAAACAATACTAAAAGAGGGAATCCTCTCTCTCTAACTCATTTTATGAGACCAACATTATCCTAATACAGAAACCTGGCAGAGACTCAACTAAAAAAGAAAACTTCAGGCCAATATCCATGATGAACATTGATGCAAAAATCTTCAATAAAATACTGAATATAACAGCACATCAAAAAGCTTGTTCATCATGATCAAGTAGGCTTCTTCCCAGGGATACAAGACTGGTTCAACATACACAATTCTATAAATGTAATCCATCACATAAACAGAACCAAAGATAAAGACCACATGATTATCTCAATAGATGCAGAGAAAGTCTTTGACAAAATTCAACAGCTCTATATGCTAAAAATCCTCAATAAACTAGATATTGATGGGACATATCAATTTCTGTTTTTTAAGCCACTAACTTTGTATTACTTTGTTATAGCTACAGTAGGAAACTAATACATTGCTATTAATTTCATTCCATTAAATGGCACTGCCTAATTGCTCTGAAAGCACACTTTATTTCTACCATCATAACAATTAGTATCTGTTATACTAATTGCCTTTTCACATTTCCATGGCCTCCCTTTTCCAACACCAAGGAAAATGGTAAACCATGTGATATGAGTTCATCTCCATCTCATTCAGTTCATTGTCAATGCCCGAGAAAATATAATACACAATAAGGTTGTATTGGTCCATTCCCATGCTGCTATAAAGAACTGCCTTACAATGGGTAATTAATGAAGGAAAAAGGTTTAATTGATTCACAGTTCTACATGGCTCAGGAGACCTCAGGAAACTTACAATTATGGTGGAAGGGGAAGCAAACATATCCTTCGTCACATGATGGCAGGAAAGAGAAGTGCTAAGCAAAAGGGTTAAAAGCCTCTTATGGAACCATCAGATCCCATGAGAACAGCAGCATGGGAGAAATTGCCCTCATGATTCAATTACCTTCCTCTTGATCCCTCCCATGACACATGGGGATTATGGGAACCACAATTCGAGATGAACTTTGGGTGGGGACATAGGCAAACCATATCAGAGAGCAATAAATATATGTTGATGGAAAATTTTAATGATTTTTAAATGAGTTATTTGTGTAGTTTTAATATTTATCCTAAAGATACCTAATTTACATCACATCAAATATTCCCCAATAATGAAGTGATAACTTGTCAGAAAATTTATTTTGAAAATTTAAGTTGTTTTTTTTTTTTAACTTTATACAGTAAATTTTATTATTGGATTGAATGCAACTCGAATAAAGTCTCATAATTACTAGGTCAATTTGTGGACTTCTCAATTTTTTTATTGATTTAATTATTGGCACTTAATATTTTTTAAACTAAGAGTGGCTAGCAGAAATGAACCCATGCAAACTTTTCCTTCATGTGCTACTGGAGTGATTTTTCTTGCTTTCTCAGTGGTGAAAGAATCTTTTGTTCAGCTTTTTGGAAGTTTTTTAGTCTTATTTGGTAAGAGTTATGTTTGTGGGAGGTTACTTTTTCTCATGCACAGGAGAAATCTTCAACTAGTCATATTTTAATTTTGCTTTGTCCACCAGAAAAGCATATAGTGTCTCTGCAACTCAACTACGGTAATTATGTAGGCTCAGTAATAAATGCCAACTTAACTTGTATAAAACCAAATTTGTTATTTATCTCTCCCAGACCATACCCACCTACAATGCTTCTTACTTATTGACAAATTTATTCTTTCACTTATCCAGTCAAAAACTTTGCGGTTAACCTTATTCTCTTTAACACACCTTGCATCTTGTCTATGAGAAAAAAAGAAAAGAAAAGAAAAGAAAAGAAAAGAAAAGAAAAGAAAAGAAAAGAAAAGAAAAGAAAAATAACCTGGAGATTCCACATTCAAAATCCATCCATTTATCCAAACACTTTTCATAGCCCAGCACCCCTGACATATTCTCTCCCCAATAGAATAGATATAGTGATCCTTTTAAAAAAATGTAAATCAGATTAGATTAGGACATTCCTCTGCATCCTGTTCATACAAGTCTCACTGAATACATAATATGGTCAGAATTAAAGCCACTTCAAAGCTCTAATCCTTCTTTTCCTTTACCTCTGATTGCATTTCCCACTACTCTCTTAACAGTTCACTCTCTTCCAGCTAAGCTGATTTTCTTACAATTCCTGGGAACGGCCAAGTATGCTCTCCCTCAGGACCTTTTGCAATTACTCTAGTCCTGCTTGCACCACTCTTCTCCCTGACAATCAGCTGCTAATTTCCTCACCTCATCAAATCTTGCTCAAATATCACTATTTCAGTTACCCTAACATTGCATTACTCCCTCAGCCCATTTTTCTTATCTTTTTAATAACACCTATCATTTTGCAACATTTTATAAAATGCATGTTACTTCTCTGTTATTTTTACTATATGACTCCTCAATTGCAATATAAGCTTCATAAGGGTAAGGATTCTTACACAGTTCCTTGATGGAGTCCAAGAGTATGAATGGTTCCTGGCACAACTAGGAACTCCATCAATTTGGATAAATGAGTGAATTTTAAAAAGGGAGAGATTGCCATGTGGCAGTGCCATATTGGTACCATTTCTGAAATGGTGAATGTCTTAATAAAATATAATGAAAATTTATATTGGAAAGTATTTTATAACTGAACTAAATTTTATTTGAAATAACTAAATATACAATACTCTTTTAATCTTAAATAAAATATATACAAACTATTTTATACTTACCCGGCAATTCAAACTTTTACCTAATTCTAACTTTTTATATTGCATGAATACAGTCCACCAGTACTTTAATAGATAATAATATTTTTAAAATTCTTTATTTAAAAGTAAAACTTACCAATGTGTCATTTTAACACAGTTTATATCAAGGCTAAATATGTTGGTTTATTTATTTATTTTTCCATACAAAAGTATCTCCCTCCAAACTTTTGGTTCCAAGTACCAAACTGAAAAACTTACATTATTTCAGGCTTGAAAAAATAACAGTAACAACAACAACAAAAAACACCTGGCCTTTTAGATCATATGATTCCTGACCCTATAGTTTCAATAGCCCTGTCTGCCAAACTGAAGTTAGAAAACCAATTCTACCTCCTGCTGTTGTCACTCAGGATTGTATCACTGAGTGTTTCAAAAGACACCTTCTCAAAAACAGCATGAAGTAAACGGCTTTCTAATATGAGAAAAACAACCTTGACTCTGAATCACTTGGAGGTAAATTTCACTCTCTTAGCTTTTTTTCTTCATTTTCAGTGATTTTTCAGACAGAGGTACAGATATAATCTCTCTTTCTCCAAAATTCTCACACACAAACACATATACTCTTTATCTCTCTTTCACAAACACACACAATTCCCAAATATCATGATTTTCTATATTGTGTATAACTTTATGTTTTAAATCTTGATGTCTCAAAAAATTGGGTTGAAATCATCTTTCTCTTTTCTTGCTCCTTTTGTACATTTTGTAACCAAAAATAATTGGATATAAAGACATTAAATTTAGTAGCAACTGAAATGACTGACTTGCATTTTATTTATTTGTCATCATTGCCAGTGAAGTTGAAATATTGACTCTGCACTTGTTTTGTTATTGTTGTCTTCTCCCCAAACCTGCACCGTAATCACGCAGCTGTATATGTCTTCCACAGCTTCATGTACTGCTTTTCATTTAGTTGGAATTATTTTCCATCATTTAGATGGTTGATACATGAGTATATTTGTCAAATATTCTAAGGCAGTGTTGTTCAGCTGTTGGTTTTTTCCTTTTTTCATTTTAAAAGAAGAATACTTTTGCAATGCTCAATAGATGATAAAAAGTCATTTGATAAAACTCAAAACCCATATTAATAAAATGTATTTATAAAATACAAATAGAAACTAATACACACTGAATATCAGAAAGCATAAAAGCAAATATCTTCAATATGAAAATCTGAAAATTAATAAGATAATATGACAAAGGATCTGGCTCCAAAATATTGTAAAGTTCAATTTTTTATTACTCTACTAAACAAAAACTTAAAAAAATCGCAAGAAAATATATTCTATTTGAAATAGGAACCAAAAATTAAAATGAAAGACAAATTAATATAATGAATATCTGAACTATATAAAAAGTGATTTTAAGAAACACAACAAAATACTTGAATAAATAAAATGCATGTCATGTTCTTGAATAAAAAAATCTAAATGTAAAAATGTCAGTATCCCCCTTTAATATACAAATTTGATAGAAGTTCCATTTGAATTTTGACAGATTTTTCTTTTAGATAAAATGCTCTAAAAGTTCATATTTAAGATTTTAGCTGCCAAACAGCTTAAAAGATTATGATGAAAGTATTAGTGAGGGTCAGTTTGTCATATATATGTGAAACTGAAGCCATGCTAATCTAATCTCCTGATAATGGCAAAAACATCTTAAGTAGAACGCTGGGAAAAGAAGGACCTATTTATTAAATAATAATAACACTACTGCAAACTACAGGAAGAAGATAAAAACTGAATCCTTATCTTACATCATACAGAAAAACCTTCTAGGACATGGGACAGAGCAAAAAGGCAAACCAGAAGGCTATAATGATCATCGCCCTCTTACCCCACCACAAAGACGCCAATTTAACAACTACCTACACACAAAAAACACCTTCATAACCGCCGAAAATCAGGTGAGCACTCACAGAATGTTGTTTTTAACTTCATCTTGCTGAAAAAGGCACTGAAGAGGTAGAAAAGAACAGTCTTGGGTTGAAAATGCCACACCTTGACAATCTCCGAGCAATGGCAGTGTGATGTGAAGAGCATTTTTGTGCACTGGGAAGATGGAGAGCCCAACAACTATGAGGCATTGAACTCAGTGTTGCCCTATTATAATAAAAAACAAAAGCAGACCCAGCTGCTGCTCACCCATGGAGGGAACATTGAACTTAGCCCCAGGCACGGAAATTGCCAATGTGAGTCCTGGAAACTTGATATCTCACAAGCCTCACCACCATGGGCTAAAGTGCTCTGTGGCTCCAAATAAACGGGAAAGTCAGTCTAGGCCCCTAGGACTGCAAATCTTAGCCAAGTCCTAGTGCTGAACAGGGCCCAGAGACAGCAGACAAGGGAGTAGAGTGTCCTGCTGAGACACGAGCCAGGAAAGCTAAGAGAGTATTGACATCATCCCTCCTCTAAACCTAATCTGCACAGCTTATGGCTCTAAAAGATATCCATTCCCTCCAGTTGAGGAGAGGAGAGGGATGAGTGGGGAGGACTTTAACTTTCATCTTGAATACCAGCTTAGCCACAGAAGAATGTGGGACCAGTGAGTTATGAGGCCCCCTTTCCAGGCCCTAGCTCCTGGATGACATTTGTAGACACACTCTGGGCCAGAAGGGAGCCCATTGCCTTGAAATAAATGACCTAGTACAAACAGGATTCATCACATGCTGAGGAGCCCTTGGTCCCTGAATAACTAGCAGTGTTATCTAGGTACTATGTCAATGGCCTTGGGTAAGACTCAGAGACTTGCCAAATTCAGGTACCAGCTTAGCCACAGTGGGGCAGAACACCAAGCAGACTCAGGGAGTCCTGAGTTCCAGAACTTGGCTCTTGGAGGGCATTTCTGGACCTACCCTGGACCCGAGGGCAGCCCACAACCCTGAAGAGTGAGTCCCAGGCAAGGCAGCATTCACTGCAAGCTGAATTAAGAGAGCTTGGGCCTTTAGGAAACATTAGTGGTAGTCCCAGTGTGCCTGTGGTAATGGTAGTCATGGGATGAGGAACCTCAGCCTTTGGAAAGGGGAAGGAAGGACTGCATCTTGTGTTTTGAGTTCCAGCTCAACCACAGTACAGTACAACACCAGGTTGACTCCGAGGGATTTTTATTCCAGGCTCTAGATCCCAGACAGCACCTCTGGATACATCTGTGGACTGGGGGAAGCTCACTGCCCAGAAATGTAGAACACAAGCCTAGCTGACTTTGCTGTCTGCTGATTGTAGAGCCCGAGGGCCTTGAACAAACATAGGTGGTAGTCAGGTAGTGGTTACAATGGTCCTTCGATGAGACTCAATGATGTTCTCGCTTTAGTTCAGATCCTGCAGGGTCTTAGAGGTGATGTCCACAGCCACCCATTTCCAGGTGGCTCGTAACAGAGAAGAGAACAAGAGTCTTTACCTTGTAATCCAGATAACTATTCCAAATCTTTTTGAAGATTATCAAGGTGGTACTTCTATGTGTCCACAAGAACCACAGTATTACTGGGCTTGTGGTACCTCCTAAAGCAGATATGGTTCAGATCACTGTACCCAAGTCCTTTCAAATGTATGGAAAGCATTCCCAAGATGAGTGGGTATAAACAAGTCCAGACTGAGAAGACTCCAATAAATACCCAACTCTTCAATGAGCAGCACAGACAAACATCTAGAAAGTATCAAGACCATCCAGTAAAACCTGAAATCACAAAATCAACTAAATAAGGTATTGGGGAACAATCCTGGAAAAACAGATATGTGACCTTTCAGAGAGAGAGAATTCAAAATAGCTGTGTTGAGGAAAAAAAAAATCACAGTAACAGAGAGGAGGAATTCAGAATTCCATCAGATAAATTTAACAAAGAGATTGAAATAATTAAAAGGAATTAAGCAGCAATTCTGGAACTGAAAAGTGCAGTTGGCATAGAAGACTGCCTCAGGGTTTTTTAATAGCAAAATTGATAACCAGAGGAAAGAATTAGTGAGCTTGAAGGCTATTTGAAAATACATAGAGGAGAAAAATGAATAAAAAAGCACACCTAAATGATTTAGAAAATAGCCTCAAAAGGGCAAATTTAAGAGTTATCTGCCTTAAAGAGGAAATAGAGAAAGAGATAGGGGTAGAAAGTTTATTCAAAGAAATAACAGAGAACTCTTCAAAGATAAAGAAGGATATTAATATCCAAGTCCTCAAAGGTTATGGAGCACCAAGAAGATTTAACCAAAAGAACTACCTCAAGACATTTAATAATCAAACCCTCAAATGTTAAGGATAAAGAAAGTATCTTAAAGCAGTAAGGCAATAGAAACACGTAACGTTCAATGGAGCACCGATACATCTGGCAGCAGACTTTTCAGTGGAAACTTCTTTTCAGGCCAGGAGATAGTGGCATGACAAATTGTATTAACAGATGCTAAAGGAATGAACTTTAGCATTATACCCAGTATAAAACATTATACCCAGTAAAAATATCCTTCAACTGTGAAGGAGAAATAAAGACTTTCCCAGACAAACAAAAACTGAGAGACTTTATCAACACCAGACCTGTCTATAAGAAATAGTAAAGGGGATATGTCAATAAGAAAGAAAAAGACATTGATGAGCAATAAGAAATCATCTGAAGGTACAAATATCATGACTAATAGCAAGTACACAGAAAAACACTGACTATTATAACACTGTAACTGTGGTATGCAACTACTCCTAAGCAGAAAGAATAAATGATGAACCAATAAAAAATAATAAGTACAACAACTTTTCAAGATATAGACAGTACAATAAGATTGAAGCACAAACGATAAAAAGTTAAGAACAGAGGGATAAATTATGGTGCAGAGTCTTCGTTAGTTTTCTTTTTGCTTTCTTGCTTGTTTGTTTATGCAAACAGTGTTGTTATTATTTGCAAGCATCATGGTAACCTCAAATTAAAAATTTACAATTGATAAAAACAATAAAAACCAAGAAATTAAAATATACTACTAGAGAAAATCAACTTCATTTAAAGGAAGACACGAATAAAATAAAGAAAAAAATGGATGATCAAAAAACAACCAGTAAACAAATAACAAAATGGCAGGAGTTCATTCCTACTTATCAATAATAATATTGAATGAAAATGGACTAAAGTCTCCAATCAAAAGACACAGAGTAGTTGAATGATTTTCAAAAAAAGCACGATCTAGCAAGACCCAATGATCTGTTGCTTAGAGGAAACAAACTTACCCATAAAGACAGAAATAGACTGAAAATTAAAGGATTGAAAAAGATAATTCATGGTAATGGAAAACAAAAAAGGAGTAGGAGTGACCATGCTTATACCAGGAAAAATATATCTTAATACAAAATCTAAAAGAAAACATAAAGAAGCTCATTACAGGATGATAAAGAGGTCAATTCAGTAAGAGGATATGCCATACGAAAGAGTGAGATCCAGTTATATGCAACAACATGGGTGGAACTGGAGGTCATCATGCTAAGTTAAATAAGCCAGGTACAAAAAGAACATCACATGTTCTCATGAATTTGTGGCATCTAAAACTCAAAACAATGGAACTAATGGAGCTAGGGAGTAGAAGGATGGTTATCAGAGTCTAGGATGGGTACTGAAGGATGAGAGGCAACTAGTGAGAGTTAACGCATACAAAAAATAGAAAGAATGAATAAACTTCCTATTTGATAGCATAGCAGGTTAACTATAGTCAATAATAATTTGAATGTACATTTTCAAATAACTAAAAGAATATAATTAGATTGTCTGTAACACAAACAATAAATGTTTGAGGGTATGGATGCCTCATTTTATGTTACATGATTATTATGCATTGCATGTCTGTATGAAAACATTCCATGTATACCACAAATATATACATTTACTCAATACCCACAAAAATTAAAATAAAGGTTTTTATGACATTCACAAAAATAAAATAGCAATTAAAGTACTATATAGTATTAAAAATATTTCAGTCAGATTAAAGAATCAGATGTACAAAATAGCACAATAAGTCTTTCATGGAAGTCTAGATTACATTTATAATATAAAGACTGCTTACTTCTCAAGACTGCAAAATTACAAGCTACAAAGGGAATATATATATATGCTCTTTAAATATGTTTAGCCATTTCTCTGGAAAATAAATTATAACAATGCAAATATACCACTTATTCATAGGGCCAAGAGGTTTTAATCCACATAGCAAAAGAAGCAATAATTTCTGCAGTAATTTATTATACTTAAAACCTTTACTAAACAAGTACTATGAACAGAAAGAAGAGCAAATTGAATTAGCCAAACAGTATGAATATACTGCATCTCTCTAATAGGGATATACAAATTAAAAAAAATGATTTATCAAAGTATATATCTCAGACTGTCAAAAATTTTAAATGGGTATGCAACTTGTTTGGGATGTGGGTGAATTTCACACATCACTGGTGAAAATTTCAAGTATTAAATTCTAAGACCATCATATAATATCTATTAAAATTTAAAATTATTATACTGTCATATATAACAATTCCACTCTTAAGCAACTATGCCTTAGGAATAAAGTGCCAATTCCTAAGGGCATATGTACAGAGGATGTTTATTGCAATATTATTTCAAGATGACAAGAACAAAAACCAACAAAGCACTGGCTGACTATATTTTGATATATCCAAAATATTAATAACTACATATTTATATAGAAGAATGACTTGAGCCTACAGATGGATTAGTAATATATCAAAATGTATCATTGCATGAGTAAAAACATGTATAAAACATGCTTATTCCCTGTCCACCTCATATATAGAAACCAAAAATTTCCATATATATACATATATATATATATATACACATACATCTATGGAATATATTAAAGAAAGATATAGAAAGGAGGGCATATAATAAACAGTTATGGCATAATGCATGAAAACAACATATATGATGTTAACATATATGATGTTAATGGATATACATGTGCTTGTGTATTTTTTGTGGATAAATAGATGTCTGACAGGATTGATGCCAAAATATTCAGGTTGCCATTCCAGGATATTTACCTATCACTCTATAATTTCTATGTTTTGGTCAAAATATGTATTTTGATCAAACAGCTGGCTTTCATATCTCTTTGTCTAAGCTGCTTAAACATTTTTATGTTGTTCAATTCAGACAGTTTAAACAAACATCCTGTCAGCCTCCTAAATAATGGTCTTTAATCTATAACTAAAAGAAATATGAATATATCAGGTATATGATCAGTAAGGTGGATGTTGTACTAAGAAATCAAGAGGAGTATTTACAATTTTCTCTATATGGAAGTTCAAGCTACATTTCAGAGGTAGTGAGCTGCAGTAATGCTAGTAAATAAGATGACTATATACACATTTTTTAAATCAGCTTGAATTTTTTCATATGGTCAGGAAATTCTTAAATAAGAGATCTGAATTTTGCATTATAACACATGCAAGACAAGGCACTTGATCTGAAAGACATGAAAGCATAAGTTACCAATTAGTGTCACATATACATGCACAATAAGAATCAAATGTTACTGCTTATAAATACTTTCAAGTTTGTCAATATTTATAAACATTGTAACTATTTTCTATATTCATTAAAAATATTTCTGAAAAAATATGACTTTATAATATTCTATGACCAAAAAATATTCCTCAAATTTATCAACAGTTCCTTGTTTTTGAAAATTTGGATGTTTCAAATTATTTAAAATTATTATGTGAGAAAAAAACTTATCACTAAATCTTTGTGAATATACATCAATATAGGGAAAAATAATAAAGGTAGAGCCAGGAGTAGATGAGAGAGGCTTTGGACCAAGCTTGGGCAGGAAGCTGTGTAGGATAGTAGAGGAAGCTCTTTTTTAAAAAAATTATACTTTAAATTCTGGGGTACATGTGCAGATCATGCAGGTTTGTTACATAGGTATATACATGCCTTGGTGGTTTGCTGCACCCATCACTCCATCATCTGCATTAGGTATTTTGCCTAATGTTATCCCTCCCCAATCCCCTAACACCTCCTATCCTTCCACTAACCAACACTCCCCCCACCAGCAGGCCCTGGTGTGTGATGCTCAGCTCCCTGTGTCCATGTGTTCTCATTATTCAACACCCACTTTTGAGTGAGAACATGCAATGTTTGGTTTTCTTTTCCTGTGTCTGTTTGCTGAGAATGATGGTTTCCAACTTGATCTGTGTCCCTGCAAAGGATATGAACTCACCCTTTTTTATGACTGCATAGTATTCCATGCTGTATATGTGCCACATTTTCTTTATCCAGTCTATACTTGATCGGCATTTGGGTTGGTTCCAAGTCTTTGCTACTGTAAACAATGCTGCAATAAACATACATGTGCAGGTGTCTTATAACTGAATGATTTATAATCCTTTGGATAGATTCCCAGTAATGGGATTGCTGGGTCAGATGGTATTTCTGTTTCTAGATCCTTGAGGAATCGCCACACAGTCTTCCACAATGGCTGAACTAATTTACACTCCCACCAACAGTGTAAAAGTGTTCCTATTTCTCTACATCTTCTCCAGCATCTGTTGTCTCCTGATTTTTTAATGATCGCCACTCTAACTGGAGTTAGAGATGGTATCTCAATGTGGTTTTGATTTGTATTTTTCTAATAACCAGTGATGATGAGCTTTCTTTCATATATTTGTTGGCTGCATAAAAGTCTTCTTTTGAGAAGTGTCTGTTTATAGGCTTCACTCACTTTTTGATGGGGTTGTTTGTTTTTTCTTGTAAATTTGTTTAAGCTCTTTGTACATTCTGGATATTAGTCCTTTGACAGATGGGTAGATTGCAAAAATTTTTTCCCTTTCTGTTGGGGGGGTTGTTGTTTCATCCTAATGATAGTCTCCTTTTTAGATATACTAAATACTATATCATTGTGTCTGTTTACACCACATTTCCTTTTCTATCAACACTTAGTTTGATTCTGTATTTGGTTACTAGGAATAATGATCCTAGTAAATGATATTATTAAATCAAATTTAATAATAATAAATTTGAGTTAGACAAGAGAAAAACATTTTTGAGATCTATTACATAGCATGGTGACCATAACCAATAATAATGTACTATCTTTCAAAATTGCTAAAAGAATAGAATTTTTAAAATCTCACCACAGAAAATTATGTGTGTGAGGTAATAATTACATTAATTTAGCAAATGTAGTTATTTCACAACATGCACATATATCAAAACATCACATTGTTTCCTATAAAATATTTGTTGATTAAAAATTAAAATTAAAAAAAATTGATTCTACCATTTTACCTTAATCCTCCAGAGCTCTCTCAATGCCCTCTTTTTGCCTCCTACCTATAATAATTAAATGATGCATCATACTATTCTCTCCTCTTTAACTGACTTGTACTTTTACTTTGACAAACCATGACTGAAGTTTGATTTGTCAAAACAACATCAACAACAACAAAAACTTTGTTAAAAGGTATAGCCTGACCATAGGCATCAAATAACCTCTTCAGTCACTTCCCTGTTGCCGTGCTTAGATGGGTTTTTAAAATCACATACATAAATCCTTATATATCACGAACTCAGTATATTTCTCATTATTTAAAATATATGTGTTTTCACTCCTGTGGATTTGTAAAGCAAAGTGATCCTCTTTCATTAAAAATTATTTTGAAGAAGTACTTGTTTTAATAAAGTTTAATTCACAAAAATTTCACATATAGTTAGTGACAACTTCATTATTTTTAGAACTCAATAAGACCTAAGATGATTGCATTATGACTACATTAGCTTAATATATTATTGTTTAATGAATCTGATACTAAAATAATTAGCAAGATATGGTACTTGCATTTAATCATCAAAGCACAGTAGCATTGAGTCTTGTTGCATTGCAAAACACATATATTGCAACAGTAAGCCCCACGCTGAAATAAAATTTTTCATAATACTCACAAGAATACTTTGCTAACCCACTTTTGCTTGTTGTGCTTATAATTAATTCGCCTAAAAATGGCTCAGGATATTAAGGGTCACATTTAAACCTTCACAAGCAAGTAATTGAAAGATGAAGAGTATTTTGCTATTTCTTTTTCCTGCTCTATTGTTCTCATATATTACAATTTGTTGAGGCTGAAATTTGTTAACATTATAAGTGTTATCCACTGCTGACAAAGCTTTAGTGATTATCCATTGTGTGTTCATTTGAATGAGCCTGACAACCTAACATTCACTGCCATACACAGCTATATTTTGGTTTTACACTCTTATTTCCACTATTAGATAATATCATGTACTTAGTATTCATTAAATGTACCTTATTCAGTTCAACTTTTTAAACTTTGTACATGAAATAACTTAACAGACGATTACCCCATCTTTGAACCTAACCCTAACTATTCTTGCAGCTTTGCCTAAAATATAATTTCTTTCAAAAAATTCTTTTTTGACTTTTGCTTCAATTTCACTTAGTGATCACCACTCCTTTTAATTCTCATGGTAATTTGTCTTTATGTTAAAGCATGTTTTATATTATACTCATCATTCCAGAAATTACTGTCATCTAATTTGACCCCAACTAGACTGTATGTTTCAACAAAATTATCATGTTTTTTTCTGTGTTTACATCTCTGATAAGTACTAGTGTGGTGCAAAAGTCAATAATAAATGTTTGTCACGACTCATAGAAAATTATAATTTAGGATATTAACAAATATATGGGCATGAAAAAATAAATGAATATTTAGTAGGAGTTCTGAGTTTCCCAATGTGAAAAAAGTTTCATTGAAAATGTTTCCCGTCAGCTGGGCATGGTGGCACATGCCTGTAATCCCAGCTACTTGGGAGGCTGAGGCAGGAGAATTGCTTGAACCCAGAAGGCAGAGGTTGCAGTGAGCCAAGATCTCACCACTGCACTCAAGCCTGGGTGACAGAGTGAGACTCCGTCTTGAAAAAAAAATGTTTCCAATCACTAAAGTTTGTATAATATTTTACTTTGGAGAAAAAAATTATATTAAGACACATAAATTGGTGGATATTATATGAGAAGTATAGTACACTTACATTATAAGAAGGCTGCCATATAGATAATTTTCAGTGAATTCAGTTCAACAGTTGTAACCAGTTTTAAAGTTATGTTTGTGTCAAAGGTGAACTAAGGAATAATACAGGCCAGCCAAAATGCAAACGGATTGCAATTCTTTCTCCAGTGACAAAGCTAACAGATAACATAATTCAAATAATCTAAAATCATTACCAAATTACACATATTTGAAATTTGGGTAATTAGTATGAATATGTAGATGACATATTACCTAATACAAGGGTAAGAAAAAGAACCTATTGATTATCTTGCCAGAAACTAGAGTAGCCTAGTTTCTTTTTTCTTGTTTAATCCCATAGAAATTCTATATAGGAATAATTTGACTCCTCTTACACATGTGAAAACAGAAATTATCCATAGTCCTAGAACTAGTGAGTGGCAGAGCCAGGATGAGGTGTCTTGTCAAAATCATGCCAAACCTCTCTTGTTTAGTTTTTAATGTGCCTGGCATGTATCATATATGGCTTCTTATGTTTTAGTTATCAAGATAACCATGCTGGGTCACAGAGACCTTCTCTGGCTATTCTGGTTCATATCCTTAACTTCCATTCCTGGGTAATTTCTATTTTATGACCATGGGTCCTTTCACAGTACTTACCACCATCAGTGTTTTGCTTATTTGTTTAGTTATTTGTTGTCTGTATCTCCCAGTGAGAACAATGACCATTTCTCGATGCCTACTACATCCTGAAAGCCTAGACAAGTGGTTCTCAGTGGGGACTGTTGATCAGCAGCATTAGCACCACCTAGAAAATGCCAGTTCCTGGGTACCACACAAGGCCTACGAAATTAGAACCTGTGGGGAAGTAATTTAGCTATCAATATGTAGTGTACCAAGCCCTTTAAGTGATTCTAATGCATCATAAAAATTAAGAACTAAAAGAAAAAAAAAACGTAAGAACTGCTGGGTTAGAATGAAACATTTAATAAATATGTCATGAATAATAAAAATATAAATCAATTTAAGTAACATAATAAACACAAAAATTTAAAATGCACATAACAATATAAATAGGAATGAACTATGAAAATAATGTTAAAATAATAGAAAGCAAAATTATTAATTGACATGATATAACCATAAGTTTATTTGTTTTGCCTGTTTCTCTCTTTTAGTCACTGGGAATGCTGAGAAAAACTTTGTACCCTTCCTTACAAATGACCACAACTTGACCCAGTCAAAATAGGTTAAACTTTTAATTTCTGGCTCAATAGGTTTTCCCTGAGGAACTATGAAAAGGAAGGAGCTGCAGCAGAGAGAGAAAAAATAACTGTCGGAGCTCTGCTGTAAGTCCTTCCCATAACCAGGCATTTGAAAGTCCACCTTCAGTGAAAATATAGAAGAACTGGAAAGGATATCTGCATAGCCATTCTTGAAGCCTGAATTTTTATGAAGTGTGAACTTAATTAAGTGTCCAGATTCAGTAGAGATTTAAATGATTTATGTGGGTCTCCCCTGAAGAAGCAGATTCCTATTATAATGAAATTAGTTGAATTTCAAATTAATCATGCAGATCAATTATAGGTTCATAGGATCAGCTGATTGGTTTCATTCTGAAGAAGGAAGCAGCATGAAGTTAATTTTATAATTAAGAAAAACTATGAAATACTTCAGTTCTGAAACATGAAGCCTTTGTACATCAGTGTTTCTGTCAACAAATGTGTGTATTAAATAATATGATATCATGTAATAATGTTTCTCTTAAATCAGTGCTAAAATGAACTTTATACATCACAAATATAGTATGGAATTTTAGTTCTAAATTTAGTGTAGGACTTCAAAATAAAACAGTTTAAAAAGAATCAGTGTGTCAGGATTTGAACCTATGAGTGTGCATTTCTCAGTAACAAGCAGACACTATAAATTGTAAGCAAAGGAATAAATAACATGATGAAAAAAAATTTAGAATGGTTACTTTCAGAGCATATGCACAATACTGGGAAGCGGCAGTGCATGGTGTCTAAGAAACCATCATTCTCAGTAAACTAACGCAAGAACAGAAAATCAAACACCCCATGTTCTCACTCATAAGTGGGAGTTGAACAATGAGAACACATGGACACAGGGAGGGGAACATCACTCACAGGGGTCTGTCGGGGGCTGAGGGCTAGGAGACGGATAGCATTAGGAGAAATACCTAATATAGATGATAGGTTGGTGGGTGCAGCCAACCACAGTGGCACATGTATAACTATGTAACCAACCTATACGTTCTGCACATGTACCCCAGAACTTAAAGTGTACTAACAAGAAGGTTATTCTCTGGAGGAAGCTTACCAATGTACACGTACTGATTCTGCAATGTGTTAGTTATGATATTTTAAAAAGTTATCTAGACTTTATATATAGAATTTTTCTTTTATTAAACGGGAATAAAATAAGTACAGATTTTAAGGTTTCTCTGGAGGCTTATGGTGATAATAATTATGAGATAATCCATGTAAGGAACTTAGAAGACACATGGTAAACCCTAATAATTATTATTATGCAAGTAATTATAAAATTATTATACAAGCAATAATAATGATTGTTACTAATCAATAATATGATTATTATTATTAGACTAAAATATAAAATTTAAACAGCCAGAAAGTAATATAACTAGAAGCACTTTCCAAGTTATATTTCTTGTCGTATAATCTTGCACCTTTTCAGTCTATTCAGCTGGGTATATAATGTCCTATAGTAATTAAACCAAACTCCTATTCCTGACCTCCTAATAGCTTTAAATTAAAGATCAGTTGGAATATGGTCAAATTAGTCATAGCAAAATAACTATGAAAAATTACTTCTTCCATAATCCAAAGATGTTTTAGAGTCATTTGTTTATGGTAAAGCAAGTGCAACAGTATTTGAAGCAAACAATGCTAATTTATGCCTGTTAATTAGCTCCATTATAGTAATAAGTTCACAATGTATATGTATATCTTTGTTTTTGTTTTGTTTTGTTTGAAATGGAGTCTTACTCTTGTCACCCAGGCTGTAGTGCAATGGTATGATCTCAGCTCACTGCAAACTCTGCCTCCTGGGTTCAAGCAATTCTCCTGCCTCAGCCTCCCCAGTAGTTGGGATTACAGGCACCTACCACCATGCCCAGCCATTTTTTGTATTTTTAGTAGAGATGGGGTTTTACCATGTTGGCCAAGTGGTCTGTTTTCTTACCAGTAGCATGCTGTTTTGGTTACTGTACTTGTACTAAACTATACTACTTGCTATAGCATAGTTTGAAGTCAGGTAGTGTGAGTAGTGTGATGTGTGATGCCTCCAGCCTTTTTTTTTTTTCTGCTTTGGATTGTCAGGCACTTTTTTGATTACATATGAATTTTAAAAGTCAGGACATTGGAATGGGCAAAGATTTCATGAGTAAAATGCCAAAAGCAATTGCAACAAAAGCAAAAATTGACAAACAGGTTCTAATTAAATTAAAGAACTTCTGCACAGCAAGAGAAACTATTGTCAGAGGGAACAGACAACCTAAAGAATGGAAGAAAATTTTTGCAATCTATCCATAAGACAAAGGTCTAAAATCCAGAGTCTACAATAAACACAAACAAATTACAAGAAAGGATAAAACAACCCCATGAAAAAGTAAACAAGGGACATGAGCAGACCACAAAAGAAGACATCCATGAGGACAAAAAACATATGGGAAAAAGCTCAACATCACTGATTATGAGAGAAACACAAATCAAAACCACAATGAAATGCCATCTCACTTCAGTCAGAATGGCAATTTTTAAAAAGTCAAGAAAAATCAGACCCTGGCAAAGCTGTGGAGAAATAGGAACACCTTAACATTATTGATGGGAATGTAAACTAGTTCAACCATTGTGGAAGACAGTGTGGTGGTTACTCAAAGGTCTAGAACCAGAAATACCATTTGACCCAGCAAGTTCATTTCTGGGTATATATCCAAAGGAATATAAATCATTCTATTATAAAGATACATGCACACATATGTTCATTGCAGCACTATTCATAATAGCAAAGGCATGAAATTAACCCTAATGCTCATCAGTGATAGACTAAAGAAAATGTGGTAAATATACACCATGGAATACTATGCAGGCATAAAAATGAACAAGGTCATGTCCTTTGCAGGGACATAGATGGAACTGGAAGCCATTATCTTCTGTGAACTAATGCAGGAACAGAAAAACAAACACAACATGTTCTCACTTATAAGTGGAAGCTGAATAAGGTGAATACATAGACACAGGGAGGGAAACAACACAACTTGGGGCTTGTCAAGGGAAGGGGGAGGGAAAGCATCAGGAAAAATAGCTAATGCTGGTATTAGTACCTATGTGATGGGTGAAGCAAACCATCATGGTATACATTTACCTTTATAAGAAACCTACACATGTACCATGGAACTTAAAAGAAAATGAAACATATTTTTTAAATGTGATTCATCACATAAGCAGAACTATGAACGAAATCATATGATTATTTCAACAGATGAAGGGAAGACTTCCAATAAAATTCAGCATCTCTTCATGATAAAAAGCCTCAAAGAACCAGGCATTGAAGGAACATACCTAAAAATAATAAGAGCTATCTATGGCAAACCCACAGCCAACATTATACTGAACAAGCAAAGGATAGAAACATTCCCACTGAGAACCAGAACAAGACAAGGATATTCACTCTCACCATTCTTATTCAACACAGCAGGAGAAATCCTACCCAGAGCAATCAAGCTAGAGAAAGAAATAAAAGGCATCCAAATAGGAAGAGAAGTCAAACAATCTCTCTTCAAAGATTATGTGATTTTTACCTAGAAAACCCCATAATCTCTACCTAAAAGCTGTTACAGCTGTTACACAACTTTTGGAAAATTTCAGGATTAAAATAAAATGAATCTACAAAAATCAGTAGCATTTCCATACATGAACAATATTCAAGCTGACAACCAAATTAAGAATGCAATTCCAATCACAATTTAATACCTCCCCCACCCCCATCAACCACCTGTGAATACAGCTAATCAGGGAGGTAAAAAAAAAAATCTTCAACAAGAATTTCAAAATACTGCTGAAAGCAATCAGAGATGACATATATAAATGCTCACAGTTAGAAAGAACCAATATTGTTAAAATGGTCACACTGCCTAAAGCAATTTACAAATTCAATATTATTCTCACCAAACTATGAATGACATTTTTCACAGAATTAGAGAAAATATTCTAAAATTCATATGGAACCAAAAGAGAACCCAAAGAGTCAAAACAACCTTAAGCAAAAAGAACAAAGCCAGAGCATCACACTACCTAACGTCAAACTATACCACAATGCTACACTGAACAAAAGAGCATGGTACTGATATAAAAACAGATACATCGACCAATGGAACAGATTAGAGAACCCAGAAAAAAAGCTATGCACCTGCAATCATTATATCTTCAATAAAGCTGACAGAAGCCTGCAACAGGGAAAGGACTCCCTATTCAATGAATGTTAGGGGATAACTGGCTAGCCATATGCAGAAGGCTGAAACGGACTGCTTCCTGTAACCAACTCAAGATACACTAAAGATTTATATGTAAAAACTAAAACTTGTAAAACTCTAGAAGAAAACCTGGGAAATACCATTCTATACCTAGCACCTTGAAAAAAATTCATGACAATGACACCAAAAGCAGTTGCAACAAAACAAAAAATCGACAAACAGGACCTATTTAAATAAAAGAGCTTCTGCACAGCAAAAGAAACTGTCAACAGAGTAAACAGACAGCCTGCAGAATGGGACAGAATGTTTGCAAACTAACCATCCAACGAAGTCTAATATACAGCGTCTGTGAAGAACTTAAACTTTATGAGAAAAAAAAATATTAAAAAATGAGCAAAGGAACTGAATAGACACTTTTCAAAAAAAGGCATACATGCAGCCAAGAAGTATGAAAACAAAAGCTTAAGATCACTGATCATTACAAAACTGCAAATAAAAACCACAATGAAATATCATGTCACAGAATGGTCATTATTAAAAAGTTAAAAAAAAAAAAGATTCTGGCAAAGCTGCAGAGAAGAGAAAAGGGAACACATAAACTGCTAGAGGGAATGGGAACTAGTTCAGTCATTGTGGAAAGCAGACTGGAGATTTTTAAAGAACTTAAAGCGAACTACCATTCAACCCAGCAGTCCCATCGCTGGGTATACACCCAAGGAATATAAATTGTTCTACCACAAAGACAGATGCACTTGTATGTTCACTGCAGTACTTTTACAATAAAAAAGATATAAAATCAAACTAAATGCTTATCAATGGTCAACTGCATAAAGAAAATGTGTTACTTAAACATCGTGGAACACTGCACAGCCATAAAAAAGAATGATAGCATGCCTTTTACAGCAACAAGGAAGCAATTAAAAGCCATTGTTCTAAGCACATTAATGCAAGAGGAAACCAGATATCAGTTTCTCTTATAGGTGGAAACACTGAGTACACATGGACACAAGGCAACAATAGACACTAGGGCCTACTTGAATGCGGAGGGTGACAGGAAAGTAAGGATTGAAAAACCACCGATTGGGTACCATGCTCATCAACTGGGGACAAAATAATCTGTACAATAAAGCCCTGTGACATGCAATTTACCATATGACAAACCTGCACATGTACCCTTGAACTTAAAATAAAAGACACAAGAAAAAGTAAAAAAAAAAAAAAACATGTATTTTTACATTATAACGATTATATATAACTACAAGATTCTAGAAGTGAACCATGTTATATTCAAATTTTCCTATGCAGCAAAATATTTTACAAGTCAAGTAGATATCTCTAAGAAATGGAATGAAAATAACACTTTCCAAAGAATTATGGAAAAATATTAAAATTCCATCAGTCATTACTGAGACAAAATAGAAAATTTACAGAGATTAATATTAAACCTAAATGAGTAAAACGCATATGTATTTGTGTGTGTGTGTGAAACCTATTTTACAAATTATTCAAATGAGATGATTTAGTTTGACAAGGGGAACATTAACACAGTGATTTTTAAATAGCTTCAAGAACAACAAGCATTGTAGTCTAGACTGTGATGGACACCTTCAGATCCACTGACGACATACGGTGTAAAAAAGAAATACACTTAACTGTAGAATACAAAAATGTAGTTATGTATGAAACTTTTTTGTAAAACTGTAAGCATGTCCTAAATAAATTTTTTGTCAATCTTAAAAATAGGAGATGAACTTAACTATTTTTATCATTTAGAAGCTAATAAAGGCAAGAGTTTATTAAGTCTGAGATATTTTCTCTGTTTTATGATACAAGTGGCTAAACTTCTAATATTTTAATGTGATACTAAATGAGAGCTTTCTTGCATTTGTTTTTAATTCATTGTGTTGCTGCATTAACAACATAGCCTTAATTTACCTTCCTGGAGGCAGGCATGGAGAGGCATGAGATTAAGTACAAACTTGACATTATAAAAATGTGTAGTGGTAAGAAGGTGCTAAAAACTTATGATTAAAACATCCTTCCCCCCCAAATTAGAATGTTTGTCTAATGGTTTCTATTAGGGGAAAACAATTTTCATGACATATAAAGAGTTGTTGAAATAAGTCTTTTTATATTTTATTTGTGAGCAAAAGGACAGATCACATGTTTCTTGAGTCTAAAAATAATGGATGTGACATCATGACAGTGACTTATCATTCATTCAGGATATCCCAATGAAGTATTTGTACCATCCTTTGCAAAGGAATAACAAAAATACTCACTTTTCCATGTTAATAATATTGAGAAACCAACAGCATCTATGTATCTGATTTTGAAGGGATTTGCTGTCCTCATAAATCTGCACTATTTTGGAGGGCTCACATTTTTGATGTGTGGGTGCTGTCCCCCACTGCACAGCAAACATCTTCACATGTACCTCTAACAACATAAATGACATCCACACCCCAAAGGCACATTCTCCATTTAACTCAGAGTAACAAGTTCTGAAGAAATTTGTGAGAATATTTTATTGTTAGGAGCAACATCACGACTTTTTCTTGGTTTGAATGGGAAGTAAATACTTAAAATGCTCTTAAAAAGAACATTGTTATAATTGTCAAACATTTATGTCTCACCAATCTCTTTTATCTTCACTAAGCTTGTGATTTCTGATGCACATTCAAATAATGATCAATTTTCATATGTTCTACATGCTCAGTCGAGAGGATTTGACTGCCAGAATTAGAGAGACCTCAGGCGAATTTAAGGATAGCACAGAGACGCTGATTTTCTTTCTCTCCAAAATGCTTTATTGCCAATTTGGATACACTGAATATTACATGATGCCAGGCCTTGCTAGAATTTTGGAAGCTGATATCTGTCACAAAATGTATTTATTTTTTATTAAATAAATTTGAATAACTTGCTTTTAACCTTACTACTAAGAAAAGTAAAATATAAATTACTTGCCATAGATTTATATTTTGAAATAAGTTGTCAACAAAATCTACCAGCTTATCTTAAATTGGTTGGAACTGAAAGCAAAATATCTTGTAAAATCAGTATTTCCCCACAGGAATGACAAAAATGGGCATTGACATTTTTATTTGCCTGAGATTCATGTGTTGAGGAAAGAAGATTCTATCTCAAAGCTGAACCAATGTCAATAGGACACCTATTACAACCTACATAGGTCATGGCAAACTCATGTGCAATTTAGAAAAGTTTTAGTATGTTGAGAGAATGATAGGCACAAGCCTAAAAATATCCCAATATGGCTAGAATTGCACAGCATAAAGAGAGCAAGCAATAGGTTTATGATAAAGGAGAAAGAGAAAGGAGACAGAAAGAGTGCATCAGAGTTCTAGAGAAACGGAGAATTTGGATTAAAGTTCTCATTCAAAGCCAACTAGAATTCTAAGTAGAAAAACAAAGAGAAAACATTGTAGAGTTAAAAACCCAAAAAAAAAAAAAAAAAAAGATTGTCATGTAATCCAGATGTCAATTGAGGCCACCTGCTGATATGAATATAATTATTTTAATTTTTCTTTTTTGATCTAGTAAAGTTCAAGCATCTTCCTGAAATAAACATATGTAAATATTTAATTTGAAAGAAGAGTGGACCAGGTATGGTGGCTCAAGCCTGTAATCCTAGCACTTTGGGAGGCTGAGGCGGGCAGATCACCAGCTCAAGAGATTGAGACTGTCCTGGCCAACATGGTGAAACCCCATCTCTACTAAAAGTACAAAAAATAGCTGGGCATGGCGGTGTGCACCTGTAGTCCCAGCTACTCGGGAGACTGAGGCAGGAGAATTGCTTGAAGCTGGGAGGTGGAGGTTGCAGTGAGCCGAGATTGTGCCACTGCACTCCAGCCTGGCACCTGGCAACAGAGTGAGACTCTGTCTCAAAAAGAAAAAAAAAAAGAAGAATGAACTATTAATGGTATTAAAAACTAACAGTAGATATGGCAGCTATGACATACTTGAGCCAAAGTTCTTTTGGTGTAAACTGCTTCATCTATCTCTATATTCAGCATCTATACCACACACATGCATATACACACACATCTGCATAATATATACACATTCAACTTGGCCACATCCACCACTCTCACCCGAAGGTGGACTAGATGCACTGTTTTAAGTCATCTTTAGAAAGGATGCTACCTATTTAAGTTAAATAAATCTCTCCAAAATTGTTTAAAAGTGGGCTTAAGAAAACTAAGAAAATAAAATCTCTAATAAAAATACCTTACAGTGGAAACTGCTTTCAAAAATAATCTCTCCTTTTAGATATGGTTGAAACATAAAAATAAAAACTTACTGCTGGGTACTATGTTCAGTGTCTGGGTGACAGGATCAATAGAAGCCCAAACCTCAGCATCAGACAATCTATCCTTGCAACAAACCCACACATGTACCTCCTGAATCTAAAATAAAAATTGAAATTTAAAAGCAAAAATAAAAAAGTGAAGTCATTTTAGCCAACATAAAGAAAACACAAAGAACTGAGTAAAAAAATATGATATGCAGAATTGTCAAGTATCTAACTACATCCAAAGTATTTGTTGTACAAAGGGACAATGTTTTTGTAGCTTATAACATTTATTTTACACCTACTTGTGTTCAGAACCCATGCCTAGAGAGGTGGTGGTAATCAAGTTTTATAGGATTAACATTCTCCTTGATCCTATGGTCTGGCAGGAAAGAACCACCAAAAAAGGTTTCTAATTATGCCTGTAAGGGAAGGGGATCATGCAAGTAAAAATGAACAAATTTTAGGAACATGTGTTTATACAATGTAAGAAATAAATGTGAAATTCTTAGGCCAAAAAGAATAGTTCCTATACATCTAAAAAAATGATTTACTTTTACACCCATGAGGCACCCAACTGAATTTTAAATGATTAATAGATTGAAGTCATTCCATATACAACTCCTCACAAACTCATATATTCATTAAAGTGAGCTACATCTGGAAGGATTATGAAAGCATAATCTAAAACCATTTCACTTATGTTTGAGGAAAAATAATTTTTGATAAGAGCATGATAAACTGTCAAAGAGTGAAATTGCATAAAACATGAATTATTCTTTATTTCTTTGATTTGAGTCTACCTTCTTTGATTTTCAAGGAAGAGCTGATGTAAATGAGAAAATCCTTTCCACAAATCCTAGCTCAAATGAGGGTAGCTTTCTTTTATCCAGTAATGCTGAGAAATTATCATGAGAAAAATGTTCAAGTACTTACAGAGGAACAGGAACAATAATGAGAGCTTCTATGAATAAAGTCTATTTCTTTTAAAGAAGCATACAGGAAAGAGAACAGAAAAATAAAGCAATAGCAGAAGGGAAGCCCTATATCATTTTCCAGGTGTCACTATGAAAGAACAAGTTTGACAAAAGAGCAAGTTACCCGTAAAATGCATTTTATATATCATGCCTATTCTCTAACGTATAAAATTATAGGGTACTTGTAAAGATAGGGTTGTTGTAAACAAAAGTTTAAAATGTAAAGGTATTTAGAAGAATAAGGGACATAAAACAATGGTTATTTATTGAGCATGCAATGAAATTAACAACATTCATTTTCTGTTTGCATCCTCCTAACAGAAACCTGATTAGATTAGGGTATTTACATTTCTCCACTCCTTGTCTTTGACCATTTGCTCCCAAGGAGACTGGTAGTATTCCTAACAGCGTGAGATATTTCTGACTAATCTGATGTGTTCATGACTATTTCCTCTGCCAGTAACTGGTATAGCTAGGCATGGTGGGATAAAATTCCAGTAAATACGATATTGGTATAATTCTAAGAAAAGCTTCCTCACTCCTGAAAAAAAAAATCACTGGCATGACTGACTCTGGGAAGTGTTGATTCACTAGAAAATTCTTGGTATTTGTTAGTAATATTGCAAACACAAGGGGATACAACGTTTGATGTAACTTCTATTGTATTTGCCAAAATGGACAAATGGAAGATGATTGTACCATCTTCAGTTGTATAAATATATTTTCTATTTGTTTAAGCTAGAATGAAACAGAAAGAAAATTTTAAAAATCTTAAAATGCAAACATCTAAAGTAATATATTAGCATAAAATATACATAATGCATATGAAAATTAGCCTGTATTCATGTATAATAAACATATTTTATAGTCTTCATTTAAAGAGATCACACACACTCATAATTATGGGATCAGCATTAGCTTTTGTCCTTAAAATATATGTTAAGTCAATTCAATTTGTGATAAAGAAGAACTTTCTTTAAAAATTAAAAAAAATCCCCTTTTAGAAATTATTCATTCTCATCTACAAAAAGCATAATTATTATTATTATTTTTTCTCAAATTCAACAATAAACTGTTTTCATTAAATGGAATCATCTTGAATAGAGAGAGCATTCAGGAATTCTGATGCTGAATCTAAAATGCCCAATATGTAGTTTTGTTTTTAACTAGAAAAGCAACTATTTATTCTTAATGCAGAGGGAATAAACTACACTAGGACTAACCTAAAGTCATGGAGGCAGCAAGCCTAATGAAACACAGCCACAGGGAAGAAATAGTTAAATGCGCCATACCATTGCTTTAAGTCCGTTTTATAAAATTCTTTAGAGTGTTTTTTAACTGTTCCTTCTTTTTCACTGCATTAACTGACTCAGTTTTCCTTTGTGACACTGTAGTAAAAGCTAATCATTCTCCAGCAGTTCACGGTTTTCAGGATCAGAACACAGTGTCAGTGTCTTCTTCACTTCCCAATGTCATTTCTAGATTATAAATTCTTTACTTTTTAGGAAACTTCTGCTTTGAGACTCCCACTTCTAGCTAAGATGAAATATCTTGCAGAAAGCTGAAGCTCCCTCCAAAACCAGCTAGAAATGCTGAGTATAATTAAAAACTAATAAATATATGAGAAAGCCTTTGATGTTGCCAGAACTTACAGGGAAAGAATCTTCAAGGGGAGGGAACCATAAAGAGTTTAGTCAACAACCTGTAGCCATTTGATTTTTCCTCAGAGCATTCAAAATTCCAGGCATGAGGCAAGAAGCTGAAGATCTGGCAATTAGCCTAGAAAAAGAGATCCTACTAAGAGGCAGAAAAAACAGAACCTTGGAAGTGTCATAGGGATAAGGAGACAAAAATGAGAGACTTGAAGTGTCGGGGGAATCATGATGGAAAAGGAGAAGAGGGCAACTATGCCAAGGGTCTTTTTATTTTTCCTTCAAGATTTCTACTGAGATCTAAGTTGTATGATGCACAGAGCTAAGAAGCTAAACAGAATGTCTTAAACAAGAGTGTTGGCAGCCTTATGATACTTGGGGAACAGCAATAATTCATAAGTTTTTGGTAGATATTCTTCATGAAATTATAAAATTTTGCCTACAATCCTAGTTTTCTGATTTAGAATGAATGAATGGATGAGTATTGAGTTTTGTCCAGTGCTATCTCCACATAAATTTATATATTCATATATTATCATATGATTTTTCTTTTTTTGCCTGTTTATATAGTCCCTACTTTTAAGAATACTGAACCAACATTGTATCTCTGGGATAAACTTTACTTGGTCACAATATATAATTATTTTTATTTTTTCTCTTCTTTTTTTTTTTTTTTTTTTAAGACAGATTCTTACTGCTGTTACCCAGGCTGGAGTACTACAGTCAAAGTACTATCCAATATATAGAAGCTTATTAACAGTTCTTTAAAATTCAAAAAAATGCTACAATAAATAACTTTGATTGTATTTGTTTTCATGTTGTTGAAGATATATCATCATAGTAAATTCCTAGACGTGGAATTGCTTATGTCAGAAGTAAGTGCATGTAAGGATTTCTCAGCTATTGTCAAATGCTCCTTCAGAAAAGTTCTATTATTTTGAATTCTTCTAAGCAATGTATGAAATAGCCTATTTCCTCAACAAAAATAATGTCATATTTTTAAAACGTTTGCTATTTTGTAAGTGAGAAATGATATTTCAGTGTTATTTTCATATATAGTTCTATAATAATGACAGTTTGAAAATGTTTTCGTGTACTGGTCATGTATGTACTTCTATTGATTTGTATTTTCATGTACTTTACTCATTTTATTCTATGTTTTTGATCTTTTGCTTCTCAGATTTAAAAGTTCTTTATATTTTAATGATATTAGCCTGTTTAAAGTGATTTTTCGGTAATAATATTAGCCTTTGAGACTCTGTGTTTCACTTATGTACTTCTATTGATTTATGTTTCTTGTACTTTACCCATTTTCTCTTTTGTTTTTGATCCTTTGCTCCTCAGATTTAAGAATGCTTTATATGTTAATGACATTAGCCTTTTTTAAAAGTGATTTCTCTGTAATAATGTTAGCCTTTGAGATTCTGTGTTTCTCATTCTTCTTACCTTTTTATTTACATGACATTTTCTCCCAGCTTATCAGATGTCTTCTGCTTTTGTGGTGTTTTGTTTTATCACATATATTTTAAAAATTTATGTCATAAAATGTATCAATTTTTCTCACAATCTTTGAATTTGGGTCCTACTTAAGTACACATTTACCCATGGTTTCTTCTGATACCTGTATAAATTATTTTTTAAACACTCACATATCTAATGAATTTGGAATTTATTCTTATGTATCGTGAAAGACACAGATCTAATTTAATCTTTCTCCAGATGGCTATCCAGTTGCCCGAGAACTATTTACTACAAAGTATGTAATATACATTTGTCTCTGTGATTTGAGTTTTTGAGTTGCTAACCTTATCATATGTAAAATTTTTATTTGTATTAAAAATTATTTATATTTTTCTGTTACATTATACTGGTATGCTTACTTATCCCTTCAGAGCCAGTAGCATTACTGTTATTTTTAAATTTCATATATATATACATATATATATACAAACACACACACATATACACATATATGCAGACATAATATGTATTCTATTTGAAATAAAAGTGGTTTTTGAAAGTCAAGGCAACCAACCAATCAACAAAAGCCAGAGGGCAATCATGATCTTAAACTTAGATAAGTATGTAATAAAACAATGTTAAGAATATGTAAAGAATGGACTTTTTACAATAGCCATTGTTTTTCAAATGCCCTTTATTTCTTTTTTTTTATTGCATTTTAGGTTTTGGGGTACATGTGAAGAACATGCAAGATAGTTGCATAGGTACACACTTGGCAGTGTGATTTGCTGCCTTCCTCTCCTTCACCCATATCTGGCATTTCTCCCCATGCTATCTCTCCCCAACTCCCCACCCCCCGCTGTCCCTCCCCTATTCCCCCAACAGACCCCAGTGTGTAGTGCTCCCCTCCCTGTGTCCATGTGTTCTCATTGTTTGTGCCCTTTATTTCTAATCTGAAAAGGTGACATTTGTTCATTCATTTTCAATCAGTACT
>CAUYOR010088445.1:0-18383 GCA_963573925.1 Callimico goeldii
AGGAAAGAAGGAAAGAAGGAAAGAAGGAAAGAAGGAAAGAAGGAAAGAAGGAAAGAAGGAAAGAAGGAAAGAAGGAAAGAAGGAAAGAAGGAAAGAAGGAAAGAAGGAAGGAAGGGAAAAAAATGGTGAAATAAAGACAACTTCAGACCAAAGGGGGGAAAAACCCAAAAAACAAAAACTAAGTGAATTTATTGTCAGAAAATCCACACAATAAATTCTAAAATAAGTTTTCTTTAGGCTGAAGAAAAATTATCTCAGATGAAGTACAGAGCTACAGGAGAAATGAAAAATACCAGAGAGGTAAATATGTGAGTTAGTATAAAAGATTTTTTAAAAAGCAACAATAACTATAATACAGATGGTCCCCAACTTGCAATGGGTTAACTTAAGAGTTTTTAACTTTACAATGGTGCAAAAGCAATAACATTCAGTAGAAAGCATACTTTCAGTACCCATACAACCATTCTGTTTTTCATTGTCAGTATCATATTCGATAAGTTACATGAGATATTCAACATATTGTTATAAAGTAGATTTTGTGTTAATTTTGCCCATGTAGGCTAATGTAAGTGTCCTAAGCATACTGAAGGGAGGCTACACTAAGCTATGATGCCTGGTAGATTCAGTTATTAAATGCTTTTTCTAAAAAGAAAAAAATTGAGACAGGGTCTTGCTCTGTTGCCCAGGCTGGAATGCAGTGGCAAGAACAGGACTCACTGCAGCCTCGACTTCCTGGGCTCAAGTAATCCTCCCGTCTCAGCCTCCTGAGTAACTGGGACCACACATGCATGCCACCACACCTGGCTAATTTTTTTTTTAATTTTTGTAGAGATTGGGTCTCCCCAGATTGCCCAGGATGGATTCCAACTCCTGACTCAGGCAATCCTCCTGCCTCGGCCTTCCAAAATACTGAGATCATAGGTGTGAGCCACTGGGTCAGGCCCTACATGCATTTTTGACTTAGATATCTTCAATTTAGAATGGGTTTATCAGAACACAACCCAATCATAAGTTGAGGAGTATATACATCTTGTGAGGTTTATTCCATACATAGAAATAAAATATATGACAACACTACAAAAGGATAAAAGGGGGTAAAAGGAATTAAGCTGTTTTAAGATTCTTCTGTTGTTGTAGAAGTACTGATTTATTTTGAGTATATTTACTGCCTTATTGATGAGTGAGTATAATGAGTCAAATATAAAGAGGTCTCTAGAGTATTGTGAAATTTGGTAGCTACTAGCCACATGTCACTATGGAGCCCCTGATGTGACTAGCTCAAACTGAAATCCAATGTAAGAATAAAACATACAACAGATGTGGAAGCTGTAGTATGAAAGAATGTAAAATATCTTATAACAGTTTTTTACATTAAATATGTGTTGAACTGATAGTATGTTGGTATATTTGGTTAAATAAAAACATTATTCAAATTAATGTAACTTCTCTCTTTTTGTTTTTTTAATGTGGCTACTACAAAATTTAAAATTACATATATGGCTTGCTTTTATTATCTATTGCACAGCACTGCTCTGGAGTAGTAATTCTCAACCAGGGTTGATATGGCCACCCCAGGGGACATTTGCCAATGTCTGGAGATATTTTTGGATGTCACAGTGGAGAAGGGGGGGATGTTGCTACTGGCTAGAGGCCAGAGATGCTGCTAAATATCCTACAATGTACAGGACAGCCTCCCACAGCAAAGAATATCAGCTCCAAAATATCAATAGTGCTAAGATGAAGAAACTTAGCTCTAAGGTGATCTTTAAGAGATGAATACCAAAAAATGTATAACTAAAAATTCTCAAATAGTCAAGAACAAGAGGAGGAAGAGGAGGAAGGTGACAACAGAAAAAGAGAAGTAAAGAAACAAAGATAGATGAAACAATTAGAAAATAAAAGGCAAGATGGTAGGTTTAAATATATCAGTACTTAAATTAGATGTACATGGACACTCCAAATAAAAGATAAATACTGTCAGAATCACTGAAAAGCAAGAACCAATTGTGTGCTTTTTACAGAGAACATGCTATAAAGATAAGAACAGGTTGGGCATGGTGGCTCATGCCTATAATTCCAGCACTTTGGGAGGCCAAGGCAGGTGGATCGCCTGAGATCAGGAGTTCAAGACCAGTCTGGCCAACATAATTAAACCCCCTCTGTACTAAAAATACAAAAATTAGCTGGACATAGTGGAGCACACTGTTAACCCCAGCTACTCAGGAGGCTGAGGCAGGAGAATCGCTTGAACCCAAGAAGCGGAGGTTGCAGTGAGCCAAGGTCGTGCCATTGCACTCCAGCCTGGGCAACAATGGTAAAACTCTGTCTCAAAAGAAAAAAAGAAAAAAGAGGGCTGGGCACAGTGGTTCACGCCTGTGATCCCAACACTTTGGGAGGCCGAGGCAGGCAGATCACAAGGTCAGGAGATCAAGACCATCCTGACTAACATAGTGAAACCCCATCTCTACTAAAAATACAAAAAAATTAGCCTGGTGTGGTGGCACATGCCTGTAATCTCAGCTACTCAGGAGGCTGAGGCAGGAGCATTGCTTGAACCCAGGAGGTGGAAGTTGCCATGAGCCGAGATTGCACCACTGCACTCCAGCCTGGGCAACAGAGTGGGACTCCATCTCGAAAAAAAAAAAAAATGATAAGAACAGAGAAAGTTTGAAAATAAACCCTAACTGGCTGGGTGCAGTGGCTCACGCCTGTAATCCCAGCACTTTGGGAGGTCGAAGCAGGCAGATCACCTGAGGTCAGGAGTTCAAGACTAGCCTGGCCAAAATGGGAAAATCCTGTCTCTATTAAAAATAAAAAAAAAAATAATAGCCAGATATAATGACACACTCCTGTAGTCCCAGCTACTTGGGAGGCTAAGGCAGGAGAATCGCTTGAACCTAGGAGGCAGAGGTTGCAGTGAGCTGAGATCATACCACTACACTCTAGCCTGGTAACAAGAGCAAAACTCCATTTTAGAAAAGAAAAGAAACCCTAACCAAAAAGAAAAACAAAACCCTATCATGGTTTTTTCATGTGGGAAAAAGTAAACTTTAAGGTAGATGTATTGCTAGATATAAAGACATTTTATAATCACTAACATTTCAATTAAAAAGCAACATAAAACAATCCTAAATTTGTATGCACCTAATAACATAGTTTCACAATATATAAAGAAGGAAGGAAAAAGGAAAGGAAGGAAGGAAGAAAGGAAGGAAGGAAGAAAGAAGGGAGGAAGGAACAAAGGGAGGGAGGGAAGGAGGGGGGGGAAGAAGGGGAGGGAGGAAGTTAGGAAGGAAGGAAGGACGGAAGGAAGGAAGGAAGGAAGGAAGGAAGGAAGGCAGGAAGGAAGGAAGGAAGGAAGGACGGCAAGGCGGGAGGGAAGGGAAGGGAAGAGAAGAGAAGGGAAGGATTGAGGGAGGACAAGCAGAAAGGAGAGGCTACAAACTGATGTGAATCAGCCTATCCGGACATCTAAAAAATCCCTTGAGCTTGGCACCCCTTTAAATGGCAACTTTCTCTGCACCAGGCACATTCTCTCGTCCTCATGATGTAGTCGACATTATCTCCACATTGCAGATGAAGAAACTGAGACACAGAAAGGTGAGATGCCTGCCAAGGATTGCTTCCCTGGTAGTTTGTACATCCAAGGCTGTAGCACAGGCAGAGAGGCTCCTGGGTCTCTGCCATTAACCCACAGCTGCCACCGTGAGGGGCGAGAGTGGGCGGCTGCAGCAACACTGGAGCTGATTCTTTTCCTGCTTGGTGGCTGAGCGGCCCCCACACCCCAGATTCAATCAGTGTTGCCTATGTAAGGATTATCTTCACATGGGAGGCTGGCATTAAGAAGATGATGAAACAAATAAGTACTGCCTATTTCCATGTGCAGGTGCCCAGCTGTGGCCTTACTCCACGTAAAGTGTCCCCAACTGTGTTCCACACGCCACTGAGGTGGCACAGGAAGGAGACAGCTATGGTTTTGTTTGTTTTGTAGTTTTCTTTGAGTCTCACTCTGTTGCCCAGGCAGGAGAGCAGTGGAAGGATCATAGCTCACTGCAACCTCTGCCCCTGGGTTCAAGTGATTCTCTTGCCTCAGCCTCCCAAGTAGCTGGGATTACAGGTGCCCGCCACCGCACCTGGCTAATTTTTGTATTTTAGTAGAGACAGATTTTACCATGTTGGCCAGCCTGGTCTCGAACACGTGACCTTAAGTGATTCACCTCCCTAAGTGCTAGGATTAGAGGTGTGAGCCACCGGCCCTGCCTGAGACAGCTCTGCTTTTAAAGTTGTCTGTTATTTAACATGCACTAGGAAATGACAATGTTATTGTGGTCTGCAGGATGCTATTAATATAGTTACAGATAAACAATATTCACATTAAAAATAGAAGTGGTTCAATTTAAAGGGGAGAAATTAACTAGTAGCCCCAGAAGTACAAGCACATGAAGGCAAGACAAGAATGATAGCAGTTAGGAAATTGCATTGTTTCATCTAATTCTCTCTACAACCCTGCATTTGAGTGTATTATTCCCATTTTATAGGTGAGAAACAATACTTTTTTCTTTTTTTTTGAGACAGAGTTTCACTCTCATTGCCTAGGTTGGAGTGCAATGATGCAATCTTGGCTCACTGCAACCTCTGCCTCCTGGGTTCAAGCGATTCTCCTGCCTCAGCCTCCTGAGTAGCTGGAATTACAGGTGCCCACCACCATGCCTGGCTAATTTTTGTATTTTTAGAAGAGATGGGGTTTCTCCATGCTGGTCAGGCTGGTCTCAAACTCCTGACCTCAGGTGATCCACCCGTCTGGCCTCCCAAAGTGCTGGGATTACAGAGGTGTGTCACCACATCCGGCCATGAGAAACAATAAGTTTTAGGTCAATCAAAAAGCTTGCCCAAGAATGCAAAATGCTGCAACCATTAACAACAGTATGGATGTTCCTCAAAAAGTTGAACATACAATTGTCATGTGATCCAGCAATCCCACTTCCTGGATATTTGTCCAAAAGAATTGAAATCGGGATCTTGAAGAGATACCTGCATGCCAATGTCCATTGCAGTGTTATTCACAACATCCAAGATGCAGAAACCACCTAAATATGCATCAGTGGGTGAGGGAATAAAGAAAATGTGGTCTACACATACAACAGAATCCAATTCAACCATGGAACAGAAGGAAATTCTGCATTCCATCATGGATGAATCTTCAGGAACTAGGACAGCATGCTTGGTGACATGTGCCAGTAACGGAAGTACAGATACTGCATGTGTTTATGTTTAGGGTATATCAACACCTAAAACAGACAATCACATAGAGTCAGAGTGGAATGGTAGCTGTCAGAAAGAAGGAGGAGAAGAAATGAGTTAGTGACCAAGGAACATGTTTCCAGTCAAGCAAGATGAATCAGCTCTAGATATGCTGCAGGTGAATTTCAGAGAGGTAACGCAACTGACTAGGAATTATTCAGCCAAGAGGCAGTGGTGCTGGAACTCACACCTGGGGCTGTCTGACTTCTAGGGTCACAATCCCACCACTCTACAAGTGGTCTGTTTTGTAAGAATAATAGAAGTTCAAGAAATTGTGATATTTTACAACACTGAACCTAGGGTCAACAATAACATATTGTACACTTAATTTTGTAGTAGGGTAGATTTCAGGTTAAATGTTCTTATGACTATATATATATGTATTTTTTTTAAGTTAGCTTCGTCTAGGTCTAAAATGTAACATGAGGCCGGGTGTGGTGGCTCACGTCTCTAATCTCCCAGCACTTTGGGAGGCCGAGGCTGGTGGATCACTTGAATTCAGGAGTTTAAGACCAGCCTGGCCAATATGGTGAAACTCCATCTCTACTAAAATACAAAAATTAGCTGGGCATGGTGGCAGGCAACTGTTATGTACCTGAAGGCTGAGGCAGGAGAATCTCTTGAACCCCAGAGGAGGAGGGTGTAGTGAGCTGAGATTACACCATTGCACTCCAGCCTGTATGACAGAGCAAGACTCGGTCTGAAAAATTAATTAATTAATTAAATCAAATCAAGTGTTAAATGAGCAAATTGGAGCTCTGAGTGAAAGTGCTTTACCAATGTGGAGTTCGTGGTTCGTGATTTCAGTAGTTAATTCCTCTTGCTGCCCTTCACCTTGAGACTCATAGCAAACACCACCATCACCCACCCACCTCGTTCCATCTCTGCCTTCCCTTTCTGTCAAGGTACTTGCTGAAACCTAGCGGAGTCACTAAAGCTGATGGAAGTGTATTTATTTAAATTGTCAAGATAAATTAACTTTTAGAGCCCTGTTGGAGGAGTCCTGCAAGCGTGGGCCATGGGGTTGGGAGCCATGAATATGCAAATGCACACAGCCATTGAATTCAGCGGCTGCAAACATATTTGGAGGCAGCTGTTCATTTAATAATCTGGGACAACCAGAGGAATAGACAACTGGTCGCTCTGGCCCATTTGCATGGGTAAAGTGATAATTTTATAGTACAATTGCAGCAATTAGGTTTCCCCAGACAAAGCCAGGGGAACACCATTTGGGAGCAATCTCCGGTGTTGTCAGCCGAAGCCTACTTCAGCCTCACCCAGCTGTCAGACATAACAACCTGTTTCCTGTAGATGTAGCCTTATGAAGTGGTGGGGAGGGTGACCCCAGGAGTCCGACAGACCCAGGTGTGGATTTCAGCATCACTTCCTGCTGTATAAACCCCAGCTCACTGCTTAACTTCACTGAACCTCATTTATTCATTTATTCATTTGTAAATGAGGAAACTGATGGTACCTTCTTTTAACGGGTGGTTGTGAGGATTAAAAGTGATAATGTAACTAAAACCTTTAGAATACAGTCTAGTACCATGGTTTTCAAAATTCTCTGTGTGACAGACTCACTGGCGAACTTCTAAAGAATTACTGATGCCTAGGCTGTACCTCTAGAGATTCTAATTGGAGCATGAATCTTTTAAAGCACCCCAGGTGATTGCAATATATAGCCAAGGCTGAAAACGACTCTTCAAGTTCAAAAGAGATGCTCTACAGACAAAAGCTAGTGTAATTATTTCCTTAGTCTCAGCACTCATGGGGGTAAGTATAACATTTTCTCACTTACAAGGAGGCTTGGAATTCACCCTCAATGCAAACTTAATCTCCATCCCTGATATAGTCAAAGTCTACTCTTCCTAGAAGAGGAGAAAAGTGACATGTAGTGGGATGCAGGAAGCATTGTTGCCAAGGGAAGTGGGTGATGACGGGTTCAAGAAAATCATGGAACACATAGGTAAAGCGGTCAAAGGGTATTACCCCTATATATGCTCATCCCCTTACCCAGCACAGCCCAAGTGATGGTGTGGACCAGTTACTCTAACAATTCCACCTAATGCTGTAACCCAGCTGTTCTTTCCAGAGGAGCACGTGATGTGAACATGAACCCTGGGCATCTACAAGAGAAGCAGGGGCAGCTTCCTGACCTAATGACCTGTGGCCTTGGTGCTTATCCTCTGGACCTTCTATTGCAATTCCCCAACAACACTGAAGTCCATCCCAAATCTCCACCTTCTCACTTGGGTCATTAGCCCAGTGCCCAGTTCCATCTTCTGATTTTGACATCATCTTTGTCACCTTGGCTGGATCATTACGTTCTAAGCCATAGGCCCACGCTGGGGGCAATAACAACCAAGAGCCATTCTCAGCTCTCTTTCTGGGGGCAGAATCCACTTTCCATCTTAGAGAATAAAATACCAGATACTCACTCTCCTAGACCTCCTTGCAGCTAATGGTGGCACAGTGCTGGCCCGTGTGACATAGGCAGAACAATCTTCTGGAAGTCTTCGAAAAAAGATGCTTCTCTTTGACAGAAAGAGAGAAAGAATGAAGAAAGCCCTGTGAGTTTTGCTTTTGGTCCTGACGTTGAATGCTGTTGCATAAGGACGTGGTAGTTGGAAATTGTGGGGTACGCTGCAGTGCTCCCTAATACTGGGTTTCTTCTGTCCAGGCAATACACCCACACTGCATTCACCATCTTCCTTTGTAGTACATGAGGCTCTCTAACCAAGTTCTAGGTCTTCAACAGAAGCAGTGTTCTCCTCACGCAGGCCTAGCCCATGAAACCTTCCTGTTAGGAATATTGCCCTTTTTTTAACCTCTCTACCGGGCGGAGAAGACTCCAGACTTAGAAGAGGGCAGAACAAGATGGAGGGAGTCTGTGTCTCTGAGTGACAGACAGGAAAAAGATCTCCTGCCTCAACTTTCTCCCATCAACCCTTGTTAGACTATGGTGCACAAGAGAGAAATATTGCTTTAAGCATGCATTTTGCTGCCAGTAGAATTTTAGGGTTGTTCGTTATAGCAACTACATTACCTTAACTGATAGGGAGCTACTGCGGTCGTTTTTCCATCAGGTGGGAGAGAAATCTGACTCACTGAGAATGACAGACTCAAACACAGAAGGAACTTGTGATCTGATGGATACGCTGAGCTGCTCCACCATCCTGAGAACTCCAATGACCAGAGATAATAACAAATCTTTCTGCTTCCCAGCCATGTTCCTCTGAGGCTGGACAAGGGCCAAAAGTGGACCTGGCCAACTGGACCTGAGAGTTTGGGAGTGAGAGACAATAGGCCAGTTCAAAAGGACTTTATTAGAAAGGAAGTGAGATGGGCTTTGCAGTAGTTAGGGGTGTGATGGTCAGAGAGGGGAAGCCCTCTTTATTTAAGATAATGCTATAAAACCAAGGCAAGCATGCACTCTCAGTCATTCATCCTGGGGCTGGTGATTCTTAGGCTCAGCCTCCACAGGTATTGTGGCTCATCTCCTGATTAGAAACCAGCATGGACTCTACTAGCACTTCCCCCCGCAGCTTGGTTTCCATTTGCTGCCTGAGCCCACGGGCCTACAGAGGAAGGCGAAAGTTTCTGTTGCTCTCAGAACCCCAGACACAGAGGTTGCTGAACTCAGCCTTCACTGCCGTGGCCTCAGATCTGACAGTGAGGACACCTGAAGTCTGAATGTCTTGATGTCCTGGGAAACCATTTGCTGAGGCTTATGGATACACTGGATACACTTGCAATAATGAAAAGTTAATTTGAGGTCCAGAAAGTAGAGACATGAGTGAGCAATACTGCTTTGGTTCACAGAGTCTCACTGGTAAATATCTCTTTTAATTTTTTAGTGTGAAATGATAGAAGTTTTATTTATTAAGGAAAGAAGAAAATCGGACCACGATAACTCTCTTTTTAAATGTGCAACGAGTTTATTTATTTTTATTATTTTTCTTCTTCTCCATTTTTATTTTAGGCTCAAGGGGTACATGTGCAGGTGTGTTATATGCGTAAATCATATTTTGCAAGGGTTCAGTGCACAGTTAGTTTTGTCGCCCAGGTGATCATAACACCCAATAGGTAGTTTCTCAATCCTCATTCTCCTCCCACCCTCCCCTGTGAAGTAGGCTCTGGTGTCTGTTGTTCCCTTTTTTGTGTCCATGTATATTCAATGATTAGCTCATGCTTGTATGTGAGAAAATGCAACAGTTGTTTTTCTGTTCCTGTGTTAATGTACTCAGGATAACGGCCTCCAGCTTCAACTCTGTTGCTGCAAAAAAACATGATCTCGTTCTTTTTTATGGTTGTGTGGTATTCTATGGTGTGTACATACCACCTTTTCTTTCTCCTGTCCACTGTTAATGGGCATCTAGGTTGGTCCATGTCTTTGCTATTGTGAATAGTGTCATGATGAACAACATGAGCATGTATCTTTAGGGAAAAACAATTTCTATTCCTTAGAGTGTATACCCAGCAATGGGATTGCTGAGTTGAATGGACTTCTGTTTTAAGTTCTTTGAGAAATCTCTAGACCACTTTCCACAGAAGCTGAACTAATTCACCTTCCGCCAGCAGTGTATAAGCATTCCCTTTTCTCCACAACCTTACCAGCATCTGTTATTTTTTGAATTCTGAGTAATAGCCATTCTGACTCATGTGAGATGGGATGGTATCTCATTGTGGTTTTGATTTGCATTTCTTCAATCATTAGTAATACTGAGCATTTTTTGTATGAGCTTGTGGAACTGCCAAGCCTTTGACGCTGTAATAGGGATCCCAGAAAGCCTTCTATGTGACCATAAGATAATAGTGGACCCAAAGCAGCCCACTGGTGATATGACAGTTAAGAATGATGATAATGGGGAGGCTGAGGCTGGTGGATCACGAGGTCAAGAGATCAAAACCATCCTGGTCAACAAGGTGAAACCCCGTCTCTACTAAAAATACAAAAAATTAGCTGGGCATGGTGGCACATGCCTGTAATCCCAGCTACTCGGGAGGCTGAGGCAGGAGAATTGCCTGAACCCAGAAGGCGGAGGTTGCGGTGAGCCGAGATCGCGCCATTGCACTCCAGCCTGGGTAACAAGAGCGAAACTCCAACTCAAAAAAAAAAAAAAGAATGATGATAATGAACTATTGCACATGGCTCATGACCTGGCCATGCGACTGCTCCTTGCTTTGACATACTAAGACAGAAATTCTTTATCCTCTAGTCTATAGGCAAAAATAGTGCCCAGTAGGAGCTGGCTCTCCAAGGGTGGAATTTGGGATTCTTAGCTAATGCCTAGGGAAGTCCACATGAAGTCCTTTGGAACCTCTGACTCAATACTATGGAATTATGAAGCAACCTGTGAATATTCAGGTAGACTATTGGGTTAGAAAGCACAGGGTCATCGATGCCAGGCTGAATTCCACAGCAATCCCATTGCTGGGTATATACCCAAAGGACTATAAATCGTTCTATTATAAAGATGCATGCACACATATGTTCATTGAGGCACTGTGTATAATAGCAAAGACCTGGAACCAACACAAATGCCCAGAATGATAGACTGGATAAAGAAAATGTGGCACACATACACCATGGAATACTATGCAGCCATAAAAAATGATGAGTTTGTGTCCTCTGTAGGGACATGGATGAATCTGGAAACCATCATTCTCAGCAAACTGACACAAGAACAGAAAACCAAACACCCCATGTTCTCACTCACAGATGGGTGTTGGGCAATGAGAACATGTGGGTATGGGAAGGGGAGCATCACACACTGGGGTCTGTTGGTGGGGGCTAGGAGAGGGACAGCGGGAGGTGTGGAGGGTGGGGAGGGATAACGTGGGGAGAAATACCAGATATAGGTGATGTGGAATGGAGGCAGCAAACCATATTACCATGTATGTACCTATGCAACAATCCTGCATGATCTGCATATGTACCCCAGAACCTAAAGTACAATAAAAAATAAGTAAATAAATAAAAAGAATACCTCTTGAAATCTCTTTCTTTGGAGAAAGAGAAGACCTACAAATATTTAATGCTGCTGCTGCAGAGGACTGAATTGCCTGACTCCCAAATTTATATGTTGAAGCCCTAACCTTAATGTAATTATAATCGGAAGTAGGGCCTTTATAAAAGTAAGGTCAAATGAGGCCACAGGATGGACCCCTGATCTGATCAGATTAGTGTTCTTATAAGACAAGATGCCAGAAAGTTCACTATCCCTCTCTCTTTACCATGAGAGGACACAGCAAGAAGGTGGCTGCCAAAAGTCAGGAGGAAAGTTCTCAGCAGGAGCCAAACTGACCAGAGACTTGATCTGGGACTTCTGGCCTCTAGGACTTAGATAATTTTTTTTTTCAGGTGGAGTCTCACTCTGTCACCTGGGCTGGAGTGCAATGGCACAATCTTGGCTCACTTGCAACCTCCACCTCCTGGGTTCAAGAGATTCTCTTGCCTCAGCCTCCCTAGTAGCTGGGATTATAAGTGTGCACCACAACGCCCAGCTAATTTTTTGTATTTTTAGTAGAGACGGGGTTTCACCATGTTGGCCATGCTGGTCTCAAACTCCTGACCTCAGGTGATCCTCCCACCTTGGCCTCCCAAAGTCCTGGGATTACAGGTGTGAACCAAAACACCCAGCCAAATTTCTTTTGTTTAAGTCACCCAGCCTATGAGTATTTTATTACAGCAGCTTAAGTGGACTAAGATGGCAACATGTCAGGATACTTACTTAATGAGAGATCAGGAGGACTGAAAGGAAGGAGGTGACCTTCTTTATGTCCAGTGAGCGGCTGATAAACTCCGCGGTTGACTGTTCAAAGCTTAATTCCCTGGGCTGAGGTTCTAATAAGGATTGGCGTTTTCCTCCGCACTTTTTATTCTGCTGTATGGAAAATCTTGAGGAAGTTTAACTGGCGTCTCCAAATCTCTGATGTTTTCTTCTACCTACTGAGTCTGAACTTAGTGGAATATTTGCATCTTCTCTATCAGACAGCCAAGAATCCCTTCTACCTTTACATGGGAATGAAAGTTCTGCAGAACCAAAAAAACAAAAACAAAAATCCACTACACTGCGGCAAAAGAAGATCAAAGGAGGACCAAATAGACTTCGGGAAGCTGAGGTGGGAGTATCACTTGAGCTCAGGACTATCAAGGCTGTAGTGAGCTATGATCCACTGTACTCCACTTACTGCAGCTGGGCAACCAGAGCGAGACCCGTCTAAGAAAAGCAAAACATACACACACATACACACACAGAACTAGATGGTATATGGAAGTTTCTTTTTCAGGGATATATGCAAATAGTTTTACCTGCCATATACTGAAGAGAATCCAGCTCAAAAACCTGGAAAGCAATGCATGTCGACAATTGAGACTTATATTATCTGTGGACAAACATCTGAGGAAATCATCGTGAAAGGGCTCCTCCTTTTCTGAAGAGGGAAGATGAGACCAAATGACAAAGCTGTGCACAAGCTTCAATCTCATTAATTAACAGCAATCACTCCCGGCTACAATTGAGGTGTGTTTCTATTTACTTTCACTTTTCTTTTGTTACAGGATTTTACATTGTGGCTCAGGCTGGAGTGGATTGTACACTGGCACAACCAAAACTCAATGCAGCCTCGACCTCCGGGGCTCAAGTGGTCCTCCTGCTTCAGCCTCCTAACTACCTAGGACCACAGTTTCAGGCCACCATGCCCAGCTAAGCAATTGTGTTTCTAATGATGAGATATATTGCCTGCCATTAAATATTACCTACATGAGACAGACCGAGTGGTTGCCTTGACTTCATCTGTTAAATCTCCTGCTTCCTCATTTTAAGCCAGACACCAACTTAGCCCAAAATACACCAAAATCCGGTCTGAAGTGTAAGTCAGAGAGCAGAAGTCTGCCATCCATGCTGGTGTAGGGTTTTCTGTCTACTTGCACAACCAGCATAAAATATAACCTTTTATGTTTTCTTATTTTTAATAAACACCATACTTAAGGAACAGAAATGAATAAGCCTTCTTCTTATCAGTTGGGTTTCCTGTTATGTGTAGCCAAATACAATATAACCTCAATTAACGTAGATTTCTGTTCCCTTAGATGAGAACCCATGTCCACTCAATCAATCTCAGCTACTACTGATTTTTTTCTGTCACATTCTAGGCTCCATAGAATGTAAGTCCATCTGACTAGAATAAACACTCCTCCATGAGAAAGGGAACCTCGTCTGTCTTCCTAATATCATACTTATGCATGCAGAATAATGCTGGGGACTTAATAGGTGCTTACTGGTGTTCACTGAATGAAAAACTTCCATTCCTTTTTCATTTACTTCACCAGCTGCTTCCCCAGTTAGACTCCTGAGAGAAATGGAGAGATACTGAGGCAGTGGCAGGGAGGAGAGAGCACACTGACTCAGGGGTCAGAGCAACTGACGGTCCACCCACCAGCTATGTGGCCTTGGGTCATTTGCTCAATTCTTTTGAGCCTCTTTCACTAAATGATCATGATGATGATGTCAGTGAACAGTGTAGAATTCTGCCTAGATTCCTTCATCAGAGCTGACACACTCATCCTCCAGGTGCCGAGAATATTGATTGTTGACCTCTCACCTCTGTGTCCCTCACTGAACACTATCCTTTGTAGTAGGGAGCTGCCTTGTCCAAGGTTATGCACCTTCGGTAGGGTAGCCACTTGAGCTCAGGACTTCGAGGCTATAGTGAGCTGTGATCGTGCCACTGTACTCCTCTCATTCCAGCCTGGGAAACAGAGCAAGATCCAGCCAACAAGCAACTGATGTGCCTAGCCACAGGAGCAGAACCCTGCATCTGTCTGCAAGAACTTGGAAGGTCGCCCCACTCCAGAGCTCCCTGAAAGAGCTTCACTGTAGCCACTTCATAGGTCAGCCTCTCTAGCTCCCAATCCTGCCTCCCTCATTTCCTTACTTTCTTTGATCTCCAGAGACTAATCCTCAGGAATCCTTCTGCATGCAATTCTCCATTTCAGATTCTGTTTCCAGGAAACATTATCTAAAACAATACTGGTGATGGGGAGCATAACAGTGATAGCTTATTTAACAGGTCTGTGGGAAAATGGGATGAGAGCATGAATGTTGAGAGTATGTGTAGTTGCTGCTGTCTAACATGTGCTAGTTAAATCCAATCGGAAGCCTCCCTCTGGCAGGAAAAAAAGAATGGATCTCCTCAAGACGTTTGGTACGATTTATATCATCCTAGGATGTTGTCCAAAAAGGAGGTTCATTAGTCTCTCTGTTCTGATCGTCCTGGTCCTGGGAAGTACTCCGTGGGGTTGCGCTCTACCCTATGTGTTCTGAGTCCTTGGCATTCTGTATGCTGTGAAAATTTCACTCCCTCTGGGCTATTCCATCAGAATCCATCCCCAGAAGCTATAAACAACCCTATTACCTCCTTTCTTAGCTTCCAAGAGAGCTAATCCTCTGTCTAGTGCTTTATCAGTCTATTGAGAAATGCCCACAGAAACCTGTCAATCTAAACAGAATATAGTGTGGGAAATCATATTAGACCTCCCTGTAATTCACCAAACATCACAGGCAGTAAAATTCTAATATCACGCTGATTCTTTTATTGTAATGAGAATTGAAATTGATGCAACGTCAATCCACCCTTATTTGCAGTATTAAGATTCTGCTAAAATGCTACGCTGAACTCACACTCTGGGGGAAATCCCGTGATAACCTACTCAAAACTGTCCTAGAATCAGCCTGAGATTGTTCAGGACTTTTTGCCTGATGACACTGAGAGAGAATGTGCCCTTTTAAAAAATCACTCCCATTGGGATCTTGAAATAGAGGTACTAAGAAAATCCACTAAAAGAAGCATGCCTGATGGGATAGAATTGCGGCTAGAGGGCTTGAGATAAGGCACATGCCAGGTGATTTTGGTCTATATTTATTATTCTTCCCTGAGAGCATCTTCAGGCCTACCTATCAAGGAGGGCTCAGGCATGGTTCTGGCAAAAATGACACAGTTAGAGACAAACCATGGGTAGAGGGCAGGCAGGTGGTGACAGGAATAAGACCACGCTTCTAGGAAAAGCAGAGCAGTGGGTAGGTGTCCAGGTGAGTGGCACTAATGCAATTCCAGGTAAACCTACATTTTATAAAAGAACCTGAGCTAATAATCTGGAGATAAAAACTGAAACAAAGTCTATTTCTTACTCTCTCCAGATGCCTGATTTTGATTAAGCAGCAATGCTCTCCACTCCAGGAAATAAATTATATCTCTAAGTCAATCAAGGCAATCTGTGGTTGGTGGATCGTTTCAGGGTAAACTTGTTTTTAGTCAATGAAAAAGAGAGAGAGGGGAAGTCCTCTGGGGCCTTCTGGGAAAGATTTCCCTCATGGGAAGAGAGAGGTAAATTCTATGACCCTGCCTTTCCACTTCTAGGTTATCCCAACACATTTGTGTGCAACATATTCACCAAAACATACACACTGAGAAGTCATAGCAGCACCATTCAGGATCTACAAAACTTAGAAGCAACTTAAATGATTATCAGCCATAGGAAAAATAAATCTTATTAGATATGTGCAAGGGACCACTAGACAGCACTGAGAAAGAACAAACCACAGATAGTCTCAACTATGCGGATAAATCTCAAGAAACAGAAGACAGTTGCCTAAAAGGAAGAGCTATTGGTTTCCTTGGCAGGCAGCAAGACTGGAATGTGGGAAAGGGTGCTTCTGGTGACGTTCTGTAACATGGTTAGTGTGCTTTGTTTCATGCCTCGGTTAACTTTGTGAAAAGTCATCTAATGTGCATTTTTGATGTATGTACCATCTATACGTGTGTTGTACATCACTAAACATTTATATTTAAAGTTAAAAGGGGGTTGAGTAGAGAGCTCTATTGCTTCCTGCTTTGATGCTGTCTGGTAAAGAAGCAATGGCTAGAGCAATGGCAGCTATTTTATAACCATAAAATACACACATAATGAGGAAAACCCAATATTTCAAGGAGGATGCACTGGAGACTGTAATAGCTCCTGTCCTTGATGGCATGTCTGAGCTGTGCCATTCTCCACAACACTGCCTACCTCTGGACTTTGCTTTAAGAAGAGAATAAATTTACTGATGGCTCAAGCCACATCGTTGCATTTTCTGTTACTTGCAGCCCGCAGCAGCCTAATTGACTCTGAGAATGAAAAGTGTATGATACAGACCCTGTGGAAAAAGGGGACTGGAGGCATCAGAGAAACTGTTGAGGTATTTGCTTTGTAGTCTGAGCTCTAAATCCCGTTGATACTGAGCTTGGAAGCTCTGTGAAGGGAATGCTGAGACACAGTGTTGTATCCATCAGGCTGAATATTTGTTCTCTAGCAGCAACCCTCATTTTGGACCAACCTGCTTGTGGAAGACTGTTGCTGGGCTTCTTGTCTTTGTCAGCACTTACTCAGGAACTGGATAACTGACCAATGGGGAGAGAAGGACATTGGCCACATTGGTTGCAAGGGATTTAAAAAACGGACGCACACACAAGCTGCCTTCCTTCTTGTCTTTGATGTTAGGGTTCATTCTCTTCTCCATCTTGAAAGCAATATCTTGTTTTTGGAAAATACCAGGTCTCTTTGTTCTTCATCTGGGTGCCTAGAAAACCCTACCCACCGTTTATGAGTTCATGGCTTGGTGGAAGTTCCTATATGAAGAACTCATCAGAAAAACTTGTGAAAATAGGTTACCCTCTCTTCTTAAGCTTTTCAGCAAAGGAAGCTACTTTCTCTGCTGATCTGTCAATGAGGCCTTTGGGGTGTCAGAGAGGAGGAAAACCCTGTAGATATGGCTGAGTCCTGATGTCACAACCCCAGTAGGCTACAGAGACTTTCTCCCTTCACCTCCCTTACAGAGCCCAGGGCAGCGAAGATGCTAGGGAAACTCTCACAGTTTCCTTTATAAATCCTGTGTGACAATGTCCCATGGCCATCAGCCTGGAATTCAGCTCTGACAATATCCCAGAGGCAGAGGAGAGAAATGCCTTTTTAAGAAAGTGAGAGGGCCACTGTCCTTGTGAAGATGGTGGCTATACACTCACCTGACATCAGGTCCTCTTCACTCTGCTCATCCTTACCTAGGCATATAACCTCCTCTTACCCAGAGCCAGGATCACAGGAGGCACTGGGTCACCAGACTTGGAGACCCTGAGAAGTCAGAAGCTCCTTCCTTTCTCCCAGGATGGCCTTACACCCATCATAAGGCACAGCATTGAGGCTCACATGGATAATGGCAGTCATCATTTATGGAGCACATACTATAAGCCAGTCCCTGTGAGAAGCCTTCTCATTATGCCATGCATCTCTCACAGTCATCCTTTTATAGTCTCCTTTTTATAGATAGCACTCACTGTGATGGCCTAACTTTCCCAAAGTCACATAATAAGTAGCAGAGCTGGCCTAGAGGACTTTTCCTGCCCCTTTGCATCTGCAGGTGTAAGGAGAACAATGATTGTGGAAGCAACAGCATTGCAAGTGTTGACCTGCTCCTGGGCCATTTATCTATAAAGGATTGGGCAAGTTCCTTCCTCTTTGAATAACTGCCTCTACCTGGGAGATAAGGGCTCTAAATAAGACTCTTACTTGGAAGCCTTTTAGTTCAAACTTCTGGAAACCAATGATTCAGAGATAATAAAAAGTATTCTCAGGTCACACAGAAGGAAGTGCAGACAGTGTCAATTTGAGTAGATAGATAAAAAGTCAATTGGAAGCTTGGGTCAAGGAAGAGACTTGCATCTGTTACATGTGTTATGGTCTAAATTGTGTCTCTGGCAAAATTTATACGTTAAGTCCTGAACCTGAGTACCTGCAAATCTGCCTTCATTTGGAGGAAGAGCCATTGAATAGGTAACTAAGGTAAAGTGAAGTCATACGAGCAGGTCCTGATCCGATAGGACTGGTGCTCTTATAAGAAGAAGAGAGGCTGGGCGCGGTGGCTCAAGCCTGTAATCCCAGCACTTTGGGAGGCCGAGGCGGGTGGATCACGAGGTCAAGAGATCGAGACCATCCCGGTCAACATGGTGAAACCCCGTCTCTACTAAAAATACAAAAAAATTAGCTG